>JBBPBX010026226.1:25554-38274 GCA_038048925.1 Garcialebias charrua | reverse complement strand
AGAAAGTACACCTGGACTATAGAAAGTACACCTGGACTATAGAAAGTACACCTGGACTATAGAAAGTACACCTGGACTATAGAAAGTACACCTGGACTATAGAAAGTACACCTGGACTATAGAAAGTACACCTGGACTATAGAAAGTACACCTGGACTATAGAAAGTACACCTGGACTATAGAAAGTACACCTGGACTATAGAAAGTACACCTGGACTATAGAAAGTACACCTGGACTATAGAAAGTACACCTGGACTATAGAAAGTACACCTGGACTATAGAAAGTACACCTGGACTATAGAAAGTACACCTGGACTATAGAAAGTACACCTGGACTATAGAAAGTACACCTGGACTATAGAAAGTACACCTGGACTATAGAAAGTACACCTGGACTATAGAAAGTACACCTGGACTATAGAAAGTACACCTGGACTATAGAAAGTACACCTGGACTATAGAAAGTACACCTGGACTATAGAAAGTACACCTGGACTATAGAAAGTACACCTGGACTATAGAAAGTACACCTGGACTATAGAAAGTACACCTGGACTATAGAAAGTACACCTGGACTATAGAAAGTACACCTGGACTATAGAAAGTACACCTGGACTATAGAAAGTACACCTGGACTATAGAAAGTACACCTGGACTATAGAAAGTACACCTGGACTATAGAAAGTACACCTGGACTATAGAAAGTACACCTGGACTATAGAAAGTACACCTGGACTATAGAAAGTACACCTGGACTATAGAAAGTACACCTGGACTATAGAAAGTACACCTGGACTATAGAAAGTACACCTGGACTATAGAAAGTACACCTGGACTATAGAAAGTACACCTGGACTATAGAAAGTACACCTGGAATATAGAAAGTACACCTGGACTATAGAAAGTACACCTGGACCTGTCATTCTGTGTCTGTTTCTACTTCCTGTCCTCTCAAACCCAGCTGTTCGAAGCAGATGTTCACTCATCCTGAGCTTGTTCTGCTGGAGGTTCCTTCCTGTTAAAGGGAGTTTTTTCTTTCCACTGTCTCCTTTGTGTTTGCTCAGGACGTGAGACTGTGATGAAGTGAAGATTCAACACAATCTGCTGCTTCTCAGAGAGAGAACTTTTACTGATAGTCTTTTATAAAGTCTGATTGTTTCTGTCCAGAACCATGAGACGACTTCTGTTGAGACTTGTGACTTACAGAAATAACTGAAGTGAACTGAACAGTCAGAGCATTTAGTTTTCAAACTACAAAATAAGAGTTTGACATGTGTTCCATGTGTTCTGGTGTCCTGTCTGTGTTTTAGTGATTCTGGTCATTTCAGAGCAGAGTTCAGAGTTCCTCCGTGTCTCCAGATGAAGTTTACAGCTTCTCAGCCTCTGTTTGTTTGTTCATCTTCCTGCGCCCCCGGTGCCAGCGCACATCATTTACATCCAGATTGAATTAAATGGCTGCTCGATCATTTGAATGTTTGTAGCTGAAGGCCACGGAGCACGCGCCGAAGCTGCGGCTCACCCGGCTCGTCGTCCACAGATTTGATTAGGCCTCCATCGGTCCATCTGTTTGTTTGTCTCACACATTAGGAACCAAATGAAGCGGACCTCATAAACTTTAACAATGCAGAGACAACACACAGAACCAACAGCCGGGTGTGACAGAGAGGCGTGAGGAGGTCTTCAGGACTCGGGTCCCACCAGTGGCAGCTCCATGACTTTTCAGATGGGCCTATCCATCCAGACAGCGTGCTGACCTGTCAGGAAGCTTACACTCAGCCCACGAGGAGGAGAGGGAGCACATCTGGTTCTGTCAGAAAACCTCCACGTCCCAACGTCCTGCGACCTTTGGTTGACCTCCACAGTCACTGGAGTCTGCTTCCTGTTGGTGGTGCGTTGAAGAGGTCAGCCACTGACACATGCACGACAATAATTAAATCAAAGTGCTCCGACAAACTGAGAATAATGTGGTGTTTAAGAACAAACTGCAGCTGTGTGTCTGAGGAACATCTGGCTGGTGCGTCCAAACCAGAGAGTTGAAGCTGCTCCTCTGTAAAATGTTGAATTCATGACGCAGCTTCCTGGTCGCTCACGCTCCTCCTCCTGAAACACACGTCCCCGTCCCGTCTGGGAGACATGCTTCACAGGTTAGATGTTTACGTTCTCGTGTTTCTAACTGATGAGCCTGCAGAACCTCTCAGGCGGGTTAAAGGCGGCTGTGGCTGAGCGGTTGGAGCAGTCGTCCTCCAGTGCAAGAGTTGGGAGTTCGACTCCACCAGCAGTCGCATGCTGAAGTGTCCCTGGGCAAGACACTGACCCCCTCATTGCCTCTGATGTGTCCCATCAGTGTTTGAATGTGATGAAGCTCTGATTGGTCTCTTTAGAATGATTTGTCCAATTAGATTTGTAGAGATCGAGTAGATCCTGGATCAATCGGTCCTTGTAGTGTATCTTTTTTTTATTATAAGATACATGTGTTTGTTATGTACGGAAGCGTATTGCATTCAACGCTTCCGTAGTTATGTATTTATTTTATAAAATGAATAAAAAAATAAAAAAATGTAGTGTAAAGATCTCTAAGTATCTCATTAAGATAGAAAGATGCTGTATAAGTACAGTCCATTTAACATACGAGGTGTTTGGCTGAAGACGCTCACCTTCCTCCTGTTTGCTCTGGGTGCAGCAACACCTCACCACCAAGAGTCTGCAGATCACTTCAGATCTAACTCGCTCTGCAGCACGCTGGACAAACATCTGGATCCAGATGTGGAAGCGAGCAGAGGTTGGGTGAGCATCCTTGACTCCTAGGAGGCAGTGGAGGTGTGGAGCGTGTCCTGGTCCTTCAGAAGCGCTCCGTGTCTCCTGGACTCTGTTCCTTCACACGTTGGTTAAAGAAGGAATGGACAGAGATGAAGGTGGAGGCTCAGGTGGAGATGGAGGTGGAGGCTCAGGTGGAGATGAAGGTGGAGGCTCAGGTGGAGATGAAGGTGGAGGCTCAGGTGGAGATGGAGGACGTGTTAAAGAACTGAGAAGCTTCACACAGAGCTCTGCTCTTCTCAGCTCAGAGTTTGGGTTCAGTCCAGAGAGAACCTGAAGCCGTCCAGCTGTTTACAGATGTTCCAACCAGGACTCAAACTCTGGATTATTTTTGGAACTTGGCCCACCGGTTGTCTTGATTAAAATGATTTAAATGTTTGTGCACAAACGACACAACGAGCTAACGTGACATCTAAAGCTGCTGTGCACGCTCCAGGAGGGTCAAAGGATCCCGCGGTGCTGCCCAGGAATCTTGGAACGATCGGACTTCATCTTCTTGTTGTTCAGTGAAATGTTCACATTTGAGTCTCTTTTCTGTCCAGCTTCTTTGTCTGAAGACGTGCGGTCCTGGAAACAACCACCCCCACCCCAGATGCTACAGATGTGCACTGTAGTGCTAAACAACATTTACCTGGTTGCTTCTTTAAGGTAAAGGTTGCCGACAGCCAGATTCTGTCAGGAGGTTGTTGCTGGACAACCTGGAAAATGTCCTCGTTTGTTCCCCTGACAGGTTCATCTTCATCCACACATCAAGGAAATAAAGTCCAGTCTCAATGAGGACTCATGAGAGGTCCTTGGACCTTCAGTCCTCCAGTTTGATGGTCTCAATGAGGACTCATGAGAGGTCCTTGGACCTTCAGTCCTCCAGTTTGATGGTCTCAATGAGGACTCATGAGAGGTCCTTGGACCTTCAGTCCTCCAGTTTGATGGTCTCAATGAGGACTCATGAGAGGTCCTTGGACCTTCAGTCCTCCAGTTTGATGGTCTCAATGAGGACTCATGAGAGGTCCTTGGACCTTCAGTCCTCCAGTTTGATGGTCTCAATGAGGACTCATGAGAGGTCCTTGGACCTTCAGTCCTCCAGTTTGATGGTCTCAATGAGGACTCATGAGAGGTCCTTGGACCTTCAGTCCTCCAGTTTGATGGTCTCAATGAGGACTCATGAGAGGTCCTTGGACCTTCAGTCCTCCAGTTTGATGGTCTCAATGAGGACTCATGAGAGGTCCTTGGACCTTCAAGTCCTCCAGTTTGATGGTCTCGATGAGGACTCATGAGAGGTCCTTGGACCTTCAAGTCCTCCAGTTTGATGGTCTCAATGAGGACTCATGAGAGGTCCTTGGACCTTCAGTCCTCCAGTTTGATGGTCTCAATGAGGACTCATGAGAGGTCCTTGGACCTTCAGTCCTCCAGTTTGATGGTCTCAATGAGGACTCATGAGAGGTCCTTGGACCTTCAGTCCTCCAGTTTGATGGTCTCAATGAGGACTCATGAGAGGTCCTTGGACCTTCAGTCCTCCAGTTTGATGGTCTCAATGAGGACTCATGAGAGGTCCTTGGACCTTCAGTCCTCCAGTTTGATGGTCTCAATGAGGACTCATGAGAGGTCCTTGGACCTTCAGTCCTCCAGTTTGATGGTCTCAATGAGGACTCATGAGAGGTCCTTGGACCTTCAGTCCTCCAGTTTGATGGTCTCAATGAGGACTCATGAGAGGTCCTTGGACCTTCAGTCCTCCAGTTTGATGGTCTCAATGAGGACTCATGAGAGGTCCTTGGACCTTCAGTCCTCCAGTTTGATGGTCTCAATGAGGACTCATGAGAGGTCCTTGGACCTTCAGTCCTCCAGTTTGATGGTCTCAATGAGGACTCATGAGAGGTCCTTGGACCTTCAGTCCTCCAGTTTGATGGTCTCAATGAGGACTCATGAGAGGTCCTTGGACCTTCAGTCCTCCAGTTTGATGGTCTCAATGAGGACTCATGAGAGGTCCTTGGACCTTCAGTCTTCTAGTTTGATGGTCTCAATGAGGACTCATGAGAGGTCCTTGGACCTTCAGTCCTCCAGTTTGATGGTCTCAATGAGGACTCATGAGAGGTCCTTGGACCTTCAGTCCTCCAGTTTGATGGTCTCAATGAGGACTCATGAGAGGTCCTTGGACCTTCAGTCCTCTAGTTTGATGGTCTCAATGAGGACTCATGAGAGGTCCTTGGACCTTCAGTCCAGTTTGATGGTCTCAATGAGGACTCATGAGAGGTCCTTGGACCTTCAGTCCTCCAGTTTGATGGTCTCAATGAGGACTCATGAGAGGTCCTTGGACCTTCAGTCCTCCAGTTTGATGGTCTCAATGAGGACTCATGAGAGGTCCTTGGACCTTCAGTCCTCCAGTTTGATGGTCTCAATGAGGACTCATGAGAGGTCCTTGGACCTTCAGTCCTCCAGTTTGATGGTCTCGATGAGGACTCATGAGAGGTCCTTGGACCTTCAGTCCTCCAGTTTGATGGTCTCAATGAGGACTCATGAGAGGTCCTTGGACCTTCAGTCCTCCAGTTTGATGGTCTCAATGAGGACTCATGAGAGGTCCTTGGACCTTCAGTCCTCTAGTTTGATGGTCTCAATGAGGACTCATGAGAGGTCCTTGGACCTTCAAGTCCTCCAGTTTGATGGTCTCAATGAGGACTCATGAGAGGTCCTTGGACCTTCAAGTCCTCCAGTTTGATGGTCTCAATGAGGACTCATGAGAGGTCCTTGGACCTTCAGTCCTCCAGTTTGATGGTCTCAATGAGGACTCATGAGAGGTCCTTGGACCTTCAGTCCTCCAGTTTGATGGTCTCAATGAGGACTCATGAGAGGTCCTTGGACCTTCAGTCCTCCAGTTTGATGGTCTCAATGAGGACTCATGAGAGGTCCTTGGACCTTCAGTCCTCCAGTTTGATGGTCTCAATGAGGACTCATGAGAGGTCCTTGGACCTTCAGTCCTCCAGTTTGATGGTCTCAATGAGGACTCATGAGAGGTCCTTGGACCTTCAGTCCTCCAGTTTGATGGTCTCAATGAGGACTCATGAGAGGTCCTTGGACCTTCAGTCCTCCAGTTTGATGGTCTCAATGAGGACTCATGAGAGGTCCTTGGACCTTCAAGTCCTCCAGTTTGATGGTCTCAATGAGGACTCATGAGAGGTCCTTGGACCTTCAGTCCTCCAGTTTGATGGTCTCAATGAGGACTCATGAGAGGTCCTTGGACCTTCAGTCCTCCAGTTTGATGGTCTCAATGAGGACTCATGAGAGGTCCTTGGACCTTCAGTCCTCCAGTTTGATGGTCTCAATGAGGACTCATGAGAGGTCCTTGGACCTTCAGTCCTCCAGTTTGATGGTCTCAATGAGGACTCATGAGAGGTCCTTGGACCTTCAGTCCTCCAGTTTGATGGTCTCAATGAGGACTCATGAGAGGTCCTTGGACCTTCAGTCCTCCAGTTTGATGGTCTCAATGAGGACTCATGAGAGGTCCTTGGACCTTCAGTCCTCCAGTTTGATGGTCTCAATGAGGACTCATGAGAGGTCCTTGGACCTTCAGTCCTCCAGTTTGATGGTCTCAATGAGGACTCATGAGAGGTCCTTGGACCTTCAGTCCTCCAGTTTGATGGTCTCAATGAGGACTCATGAGAGGTCCTTGGACCTTCAGTCCTCCAGTTTGATGGTCTCAATGAGGACTCATGAGAGGTCCTTGGACCTTCAGTCCTCCAGTTTGATGGTCTCAATGAGGACTCATGAGAGGTCCTTGGACCTTCAAGTCCTCCAGTTTGATGGTCTCAATGAGGACTCATGAGAGGTCCTTGGACCTTCAGTCCTCCAGTTTGATGGTCTCAATGAGGACTCATGAGAGGTCCTTGGACCTTCAGTCCTCCAGTTTGATGGTCTCAATGAGGACTCATGAGAGGTCCTTGGACCTTCAGTCCTCCAGTTTGATGGTCTCAATGAGGACTCATGAGAGGTCCTTGGACCTTCAGTCCTCCAGTTTGATGGTCTCAATGAGGACTCATGAGAGGTCCTTGGACCTTCAGTCCTCCAGTTTGATGGTCTCAATGAGGACTCATGAGAGGTCCTTGGACCTTCAGTCCTCCAGTTTGATGGTCTCAATGAGGACTCATGAGAGGTCCTTGGACCTTCAGTCCTCCAGTTTGATGGTCTCAATGAGGACTCATGAGAGGTCCTTGGACCTTCAGTCCTCCAGTTTGATGGTCTCAATGAGGACTCATGAGAGGTCCTTGGACCTTCAGTCCTCCAGTTTGATGGTCTCAATGAGGACTCATGAGAGGTCCTTGGACCTTCAGTCCTCCAGTTTGATGGTCTCGATGTGGACTCATGAGAGGTCCTTGGACCTTCAGTCCTCCAGTTTGATGGTCTCAATGAGGACTCATGAGAGGTCCTTGGACCTTCAGTCCTCCAGTTTGATGGTCTCAATGAGGACTCATGAGAGGTCCTTGGACCTTCAGTCCTCCAGTTTGATGGTCTCGATGTGGACTCATGAGAGGTCCTTGGACCTTCAGTCCTCTAGTTTGATGGTCTCAATGAGGACTCATGAGAGGTCCTTGGACCTTCAGTACTCCAGTTTGATGGTCTCAATGAGGACTCATGAGAGGTCCTTGGACCTTCAGTCCTCTAGTTTGATGGTCTCAATGAGGACTCATGAGAGGTCCTTGGACCTTCAGTACTCCAGTTTGATGGTCTCGATGTGGACTCATGAGAGGTCCTTGGACCTTCAGTCCTCCAGTTTGATGGTCTCAATGAGGACTCATGAGAGGTCCTTGGACCTTCAGTCCTCTAGTTTGATGGTCTCAATGAGGACTCATGAGAGGTCCTTGGACCTTCAGTACTCCAGTTTGATGGTCTCGATGAGGACTCATGAGAGGTCCTTGGACCTTCAGTCCTCTAGTTTGATGGTCTCAATGAGGACTCATGAGAGGTCCTTGGACCTTCAGTCCTCCAGTTTGATGGTCTCGATGTGGACTCATGAGAGGTCCTTGGACCTTCAGTCCTCTAGTTTGATGGTCTCAATGAGGACTCATGAGAGGTCCTTGGACCTTCAGTCCTCTAGTTTGATGGTCTCAATGAGGACTCATGAGAGGTCCTTGGACCTTCAGTCCTCCAGTTTGATGGTCTCAATGAGGACTCATGAGAGGTCCTTGGACCTTCAGTCCTCCAGTTTGATGGTCTCAATGAGGACTCATGAGAGGTCCTTGGACCTTCAGTCCTCCAGTTTGATGGTCTCAATGAGGACTCATGAGAGGTCCTTGGACCTTCAGTCCTCCAGTTTGATGGTCTCAATGAGGACTCATGAGAGGTCCTTGGACCTTCAGTCCTCCAGTTTGATGGTCTCAATGAGGACTCATGAGAGGTCCTTGGACCTTCAAGTCCTCCAGTTTGATGGTCTCAATGAGGACTCATGAGAGGTCCTTGGACCTTCAGTCCTCCAGTTTGATGGTCTCAATGAGGACTCATGAGAGGTCCTTGGACCTTCAGTCCTCCAGTTTGATGGTCTCAATGAGGACTCATGAGAGGTCCTTGGACCTTCAAGTCCTCCAGTTTGATGGTCTCAATGAGGACTCATGAGAGGTCCTTGGACCTTCAAGTCCTCCAGTTTGATGGTCTCAATGAGGACTCATGAGAGGTCCTTGGACCTTCAGTCCTCCAGTTTGATGGTCTCAATGAGGACTCATGAGAGGTCCTTGGACCTTCAGTCCTCCAGTTTGATGGTCTCAATGAGGACTCATGAGAGGTCCTTGGACCTTCAGTCCTCCAGTTTGATGGTCTCAATGAGGACTCATGAGAGGTCCTTGGACCTTCAGTCCTCCAGTTTGATGGTCTCAATGAGGACTCATGAGAGGTCCTTGGACCTTCAGTCCTCCAGTTTGATGGTCTCAATGAGGACTCATGAGAGGTCCTTGGACCTTCAGTCCTCCAGTTTGATGGTCTCAATGAGGACTCATGAGAGGTCCTTGGACCTTCAGTCCTCCAGTTTGATGGTCTCGATGAGGACTCATGAGAGGTCCTTGGACCTTCAGTCCTCCAGTTTGATGGTCTCGATGTGGACTCATGAGAGGTCCTTGGACCTTCAAGTCCTCCAGTTTGATGGTCTCAATGAGGACTCATGAGAGGTCCTTGGACCTTCAGTCCTCCAGTTTGATGGTCTCAATGAGGACTCATGAGAGGTCCTTGGACCTTCAGTCCTCCAGTTTGATGGTCTCAATGAGGACTCATGAGAGGTCCTTGGACCTTCAAGTCCTCCAGTTTGATGGTCTCAATGAGGACTCATGAGAGGTCCTTGGACCTTCAGTCCTCCAGTTTGATGGTCTCAATGAGGACTCATGAGAGGTCCTTGGACCTTCAGTCCTCCAGTTTGATGGTCTCAATGAGGACTCATGAGAGGTCCTTGGACCTTCAGTCCTCCAGTTTGATGGTCTCAATGAGGACTCATGAGAGGTCCTTGGACCTTCAGTCCTCCAGTTTGATGGTCTCAATGAGGACTCATGAGAGGTCCTTGGACCTTCAGTCCTCCAGTTTGATGGTCTCAATGAGGACTCATGAGAGGTCCTTGGACCTTCAGTCCTCCAGTTTGATGGTCTCAATGAGGACTCATGAGAGGTCCTTGGACCTTCAGTCCTCCAGTTTGATGGTCTCAATGAGGACTCATGAGAGGTCCTTGGACCTTCAGTCCTCCAGTTTGATGGTCTCAATGAGGACTCATGAGAGGTCCTTGGACCTTCAGTCCTCCAGTTTGATGGTCTCAATGAGGACTCATGAGAGGTCCTTGGACCTTCAAGTCCTCCAGTTTGATGGTCTCAATGAGGACTCATGAGAGGTCCTTGGACCTTCAGTCCTCCAGTTTGATGGTCTCAATGAGGACTCATGAGAGGTCCTTGGACCTTCAGTCCTCCAGTTTGATGGTCTCAATGAGGACTCATGAGAGGTCCTTGGACCTTCAGTCCTCCAGTTTGATGGTCTCAATGAGGACTCATGAGAGGTCCTTGGACCTTCAGTCCTCCAGTTTGATGGTCTCAATGAGGACTCATGAGAGGTCCTTGGACCTTCAAGTCCTCCAGTTTGATGGTCTCAATGAGGACTCATGAGAGGTCCTTGGACCTTCAGTCCTCCAGTTTGATGGTCTCAATGAGGACTCATGAGAGGTCCTTGGACCTTCAGTCCTCCAGTTTGATGGTCTCAATGAGGACTCATGAGAGGTCCTTGGACCTTCAGTCCTCCAGTTTGATGGTCTCGATGTGGACTCATGAGAGGTCCTTGGACCTTCAGTCCTCCAGTTTGATGGTCTCAATGAGGACTCATGAGAGGTCCTTGGACCTTCAGTCCTCCAGTTTGATGGTCTCAATGAGGACTCATGAGAGGTCCTTGGACCTTCAGTCCTCCAGTTTGATGGTCTCGATGTGGACTCATGAGAGGTCCTTGGACCTTCAGTCCTCTAGACTCATGAGAGGTCCTTGGACCTTCAGTCCTCTAGTTTGATGGTCTCGATGTGGACTCATGAGAGGTCCTTGGACCTTCAGTCCTCCAGTTTGATGGTCTCGATGTGGACTCATGAGAGGTCCTTGGACCTTCAGTCCTCCAGTTTGATGGTCTCAATGAGGACTCATGAGAGGTCCTTGGACCTTCAGTCCTCCAGTTTGATGGTCTCAATGAGGACTCATGAGAGGTCCTTGGACCTTCAAGTCCTCCAGTTTGATGGTCTCAATGAGGACTCATGAGAGGTCCTTGGACCTTCAAGTCCTCCAGTTTGATGGTCTCAATGAGGACTCATGAGAGGTCCTTGGACCTTCAGTCCTCCAGTTTGATGGTCTCAATGAGGACTCATGAGAGGTCCTTGGACCTTCAGTCCTCCAGTTTGATGGTCTCAATGAGGACTCATGAGAGGTCCTTGGACCTTCAGTCCTCCAGTTTGATGGTCTCGATGTGGACTCATGAGAGGTCCTTGGACCTTCAGTCCTCCAGTTTGATGGTCTCATTGAGGACTCATGAGAGGTCCTTGGACCTTCAGTCCTTCATTTTGTTGGTCTCATTGAGGACCTGATTTTGTCTCGTTTCACTCAGAACTCGTTTCTTCAGACCTGCTCTCCTGCAGTCAGCTGGTGTATTTTCTTGTGGGGTGTTTCTGTCGTTCTTCTGATGGACAGTCTCAAACAGAGTCTTTCTGACGTTCGGCTCATGTTTATACACGCAGATCGAAGCGTGAGCACGTTGTCCAGCAGGAACCATCGCGGCCACCATGAAGGTGACAGAAAGATGCTGCTAATGGATTTCAGAGACAAGCAAGTCTACCTGCGTTCAGAGCGGAGCATTGTGTAAAAATGTAGACAGAGTTTCAAGTCCAAAATAGTAATTGTTATTTATTGCGGGTTCTCTCTTTTTCAGGATTAAGCAATAAATTTGTGACCAGATGATGAGAGATGTAAAAGGCATGAAACATTAATTTATATTTGATTCACCAGGAGATAAATCATTTATTAACAAATCATAAATTTAACATCAAACTCGTACAACTGATTGATCAATCTCAATTTCTTATAAATTAAACCAGCACAGATGAATTACGCGTCTGTAATTTCTAGGAACAACAGAATAAAGTTATGGATCTTAGAATAACTTATATCTGCAGGCATTTTAGCTTGGTTGTTACTGGCGAAGAGATCAAGAAAAAGTTTAGGAGGAGTAGGCGGAAAGATGGAGGAAAGATGAGGAGGATTATTATTTTGAAGTGTTTGACCAGAAATAGGCACACTCTTCGGCAGCGTCTGCTAGACTCCCGTCCGCGTTGAACAACGACTTTTTACCTTTTCCGAAGATTCTCTGTCCCAACTCAGGTAAAGTATACCCACTCTTAACGTGCACGGACCGTCCGTCCAACTACGTTTTTGCAGGCTCTTAGCGTGTCCATTCTCCAGCGGCTCGCTCAAGTCCGCATCAACCTGCCCGAGGTAGCGGCTACTAGTTCCAGTTAGGTTTTCAAGATAAAATATTCCTCGAAAGATTTTAATTAAAAAGTGGAGCTTTACGCTCGAGTTCGGGTTTCACAGCGGCATGCGGTGAACCCTTGCTGAAAAGGTTATTCTGTATATATTTGCATTAGAGCAAATTAAAAGAGTCTTGGTGATTTAATTTGTGTCTCGATTCAAATTAATGTAATAAAATATTGTCCACTCTTTCTTGAAGGTCTCGAAAAAAGGTGTATACCACTAAGAGTTTTCAGAGACAAAGGTATCTCACTACAATTGTGCAGCTTTAAAGTGAAGTTCAACCAGAACGGTAGAGCAGATCATCGTCTTCATACGTTGGCAGTCTGTCTCTAAACGGCAGAGCCAACAAACACTGTCTCCAACCGGAGACGCTTCCTGTAAACCTGCGTAATCCTCAGCAGAACAGAGCCAGAGATCTCCTCACTGTTTGGCTTGTCTTGTGTTTTTACTTTGTTGTTGTTGTTGAACAAATCTTCTCCTGGCAGACCGATAACTGGCACCGTTTGAAGAGACGAGCAGGAGCCAACGGGTTCTGGAGCCGATCGGAGTAAACACGACTCAAATCAAGACGTTCTGCTTTTTATTTGACTTGAAGAAACAAACAGGAAGAGCTTCCTCAGAATCTGCAGATTTTAACTGCTCAGTTTGTCTCATGACAGAACTCAAGTCTCTTTTTACAACACAAACTGAAGGTTCTGTTCCAACAGGCCCGGATAGAAGGCCAGCTCGGACCTGAAGGAAGCACACAGGAAACAGGTCGAGACTCGCTGAAGTTTAAACCACATACATCCACGAGTGCTGCTTCATTTCTACTAAATAAATCATAAAAACATTAAATTTTTTATTAAAGAAATCCATTCATTTTTTATTTAAAACAGAAACATTACGCTGTTA
>JBBPBX010026226.1:5247-16948 GCA_038048925.1 Garcialebias charrua | reverse complement strand
TTTTTTGAATGTCCAGAGGACCAGACTTAGCTTTTTTAGATAAACGTTGTGATAAGTTTCTTCATTTTTTCTTGGACAAGGTTATTAACACTAGAGCTTGTATTTCTTTTCCATCCCATGACCCTTCCATCTCTGTCCCCTGTGGAGCCTATTTCCCTTTCCTATCTGGAGAAACTGGTCACCAGTATGAAACCATCGGGTTCCCCCCTTGATGTTGTTCCTCCATGTTTCCTAAAGGAGGTATTTTCTACTGTTGGCTCATTTATCCTAAATGTGATCGACAGCAGTTTGATGTTTAGTGTGATACCAAGCAGTTTTAAACATGCTGTGGTGCAGCTGTAGAAAAGACCTGGCCTTGAGCCACTCTCTTTGTCAAACTTTAGGCCAATCTCAAAGTTACTCTTACGCCCCTACGCCTGGGCGGCTGTGGCGTAGTGGTAATGGCAGTCGCCCCCCGATCGGAAGGTTGGCGGTTCGAATCCCAGTTCCCCACACCATGTGTCGTTGTGTCCATGGGCAAGACACTTAACCCCGAGTTGCTCCCGGTAAGACTGGATGGCACCTTGCATGGCAGTCTGCCGCTACGGTGTATGAATGTGTGTATGAATGGGTGGATGGTTGGTATTGTAAAGCGCTTTGGGGCCCCTCATAGGGGGCTGGAAAGTGCTATATAAGTAAGCTCCATTTACCATTTTATATCCAAAATTTTGGAAAAAGTTGTTTACACCCAGCTGAAGTCCTTCTTGGATGAATTTAAAATGTTGGAGGTCTTCCAGTCTGGTTTCAAAACCTACCACAGCCCTGAATCTGCTGAAAAATGTTGTAGTTAGCAGAAATTAAATTCAATTCAGATCTACTTTATTAATCCTAAAGGGAAATTAACTGTAACTCGTTATCCTCATTTCATTAAGAGATGTTATAGATACTGATGCTGTAGGCACGAAGGATCTCTTGTAAAGGTCGTCCCACAGTGGATCCTAAGAAACCGGCTGCAGATGCCGTCTGATCCGTCCACCCAGACTCGGCTGGACTCTCAGTTCCTCTGGGCTGCAGGACCTCCTGAAGGCTGGACTGAACTCCTCCCAACAGTCTGCTGAGCTCCTCCCACAGTGATGGCCACTCCTCCCACCAGTCTGCTGAGCTCCTCGTCACTGCAGACAGCCGGCTGCAGGTGCCAGGGGACGATCCAGTCCTTCCACTGTCATGAGCCACGTTTCCTGCTAGTTCCAGGATCTTAGTGGTTAGGCACATGAGCACAGTCAGCAAGGAGACGGGAATGCATCTATGGCACCTCCTTTTCAACTCATTTGAGATTTGAGGCTGTAGTTGAGATATTATTTGAGCTTTTGAGATGTTAATCAGCTGCTCCTAGTTGTAAAAAATCCACCTTTTATAGTCATGGTTATGCATCATAACAAATATCCAAAAGTAAAAAAGTTTCAGTAAAAATCCTTCCAGCTGCACATCATCTGATACCAGAGGAAACAATCATCCAGAAAATGTATTTAATCCAGAAAAAGAGGAATTAAAGTTTCCAAAATAAAATCTCAGAATGAAAACAGAGCTGCTCCAACATGCAGCCACGCCAAGCAGTGCAATTCTAGAACACAAATGATCTGAAGGAGCACCAAACAGCTGGAAGAAAACAGCTGAAAGTAGCTGAAAAAAGTTTAAATTAGCAACAGGAAGCTGAAAGAAGCTGAAGCAGAACAAAATGTGAAAGCAGCAGTAAAAGGTTGTAAACGCATCTAAGAGTTGAAGGAGGTCAAATGAGCTCAATTCATTTTCTATGAGAAGAAAATTGTCAGAAAAGGCTAAATGTTTCAAACAGCTAAAGTTGCACCAAAACTCATAGCAGGATTGTCCTGAGAGAGCCGAACATTTTGATTTGTGGTTTGATGCCCTGCTGTGGACCAGTCACGTGACCTCCTGTGGTTTGGTTCAGTCGAGCGCTTTGAGCCTCTACTGATCTGATGAATGATGGAGAAGGTCCTGATCTCATCACTGATACAGAACAACCCACACAGCCTCGCCGTGGCATTTCATCAGCGACAACAACAACCTGTGTGCTCTCAGTTCAACAGCACGTTTAATGTGGGCTCTGTGTTCACCGCCCACACACATTATTTACCAGCTGCTCCACTGAGCGTTGAAACAGCTCATTGTGATTTGATCCTTCATTGTTAACACTTCGAGGGTCTCCACCATCGCAGCTAATAGTCCTAATTGTTCCCCTGCTGTGGAAATTGGGCAAAAATCAAACACTTCATTAAATTAAGTGGTGTGTGTGTGTGTGTGTGTGTGTGTGAATGATCAGGTTTGTCCCTCAGAGAAGCACTGAGGTCATCTTCTGAACAAAGTCCTGCTCGTCCCTGGTCGTTGGTGAGTCCAGGAGGCAGAGCAACATCTAGTTCAATCAGACGAGACAAGCAGATGGCCCGCCGCTGATCTGTTGTAGCTCTGCAGCCCTAATGCTGTCAGTGTGTCTCCAGTTAGCTGCGATGAGGAGGACATATGGGCCATCAGCGACCCTGCCGCTCTAAAGCAGCGCGATGTAAACTCCTCGTGTGTGAACGACTCGTGTAGATCAGTCATGGCTGCTCGTACTGACGCACCGATGGAGCACGCGCCACATTTAAAGAAGACGTGGTCGATGAGAGGGGAATGGGCAGCATCGTAATGAAGACGACCGTTCAAGTTCAAGTCAAGTTTATTGTCATTCTCATCACATGTGGTACATGAGGTGGAACGAAATTATGTACTCCAGGTCCCAGGTACAGTACACCCAAAAATATCACAAATATAAAGTGTAAAGAGAAACAGTATATAAGGGTCTAAGATATACGCTAAACACTAATCCACCTGTTCAGGCAGGTTCTGCACAACGGGACATTTACAGCTTGACACGAGTCTGAACTCATGAAAACTAAAAAAAAAAGAGATTTCTTCACGCTCGTTAAAGAAAAGAGTTAGTGATGGGAGTAAGAGGCAACCAGATGGAGGACGTGCACCTCCAGACAGGAACAGGTGAACAGATTTACTGTCGTCACACACACAGAGGAGGAACTTTTCTAAAGCACCCTGCGTTAAAGCAAAGCAAGAACGGTGGATCAGAGGAAGTGCTGGAGTTTCAGGACCTGCCCGCTTGTTTCAGACCAATGAGCTTAGGCAGCCACAATTCATGTCACTGAAATGCTTTACGGCAAGCCATTGGTGCATTTATTCTATGTTACCTGAAATAAAACGTAATTTTATCATTTTTTAGTTAATTCCTAGCCTGGTTAAAACCAGACCCTTGTCCTTCACTTCGCTTCATACTAGGGTCTGGGACTTCTCTCATAGAGAACGATTTCTCCGGTAGATTTTTGACCGGACCAATCAGAGAAAAGAAGGCGGAGTTTTGTTAGTTTAGCCTGGCGAGGTCCAGGCTATCAGATAAATAGCTCAGAAACCACTCGGTGGATATTTTTTCTGCTACCAGTGTGTAATTATATGGCTCTAATTTACTGACTGTTGGCCTGGATGAAACATTTGAGATAAAATTTGATTTTTTTATCATTTATTTTCGTAGCGCACCCGAGGCTGTTTGGAAAATGTCAAACCGAAACTATTTAAATCCAGCAGATTTGACCATTTCGTGAATTGATTTAGGAACTGTTAAGCTCAGGAACACTTCTGATATAACGTCAGCTAAGAAATATATTTTTTCTCAGCAAAGAAATAATAGTTTTTTACCTTGTTTTCATGAAAATTCCTTCGTGGCGGCAGCCATTTTAACTGACGACGTCAGTCGACGTCGTTCAAAACTCCGCCTTCTGTTCTCTGATTGGTCCGGTCAAAAATCGACCGGAGAAATCGTTGTCTATGAGAGAAGTCCCAGACCCTAGTACGAAGCGAAGTGAAGGACAAGGGTCTGGTTTTAACCAGGCTAGTTAATTCCTGAAAGAGTCAATTTAGGTCCATAAAACAATGAGCTCACAAGGAGATGATCATTTGTACACCGTTCTGCTGAACAACAGTTCTTCAGTCCTGGACCAGAACCCAGAGCATGTTCCTGCTACTGTATGGGTTTTTTGTTTTGTGGTCTCCAACAGAAACCATCATAAATGAAGAATAAACTATGAAAATGCTCCAACAAGACAAAGATCACAGAGTCAGAGTCCTCAGAAACACGTAGCTGTGCTCAGGAGCTTCCTACATGTTTCACTCATTTCATTTTTATTTTATTCAATAACTTATACCTTATTACCTTTTGCCCATGCGTCCGAATATGGCAACACTACAGCAAGTTATTGAAATTCCATGATATGGTAGACTATAATATTTTATCAGTTATGTATAGGGCTCAAAATAATGCATTACCTTTAAATATCCAAATGCATTTTGTTAAAAGACAAAGTTGTTATAATCTTAAGGGGACAGAGATGTTTGTAAAACCACAATTCAGAACTAGTTTGAAGGGACGTTCTACCTCAATCCAGGGAATTAGATTATGGAATGGCTTGGAGAATGTAGTTAAAAATGCCAAGTCAATGTTTACATTTAAGAAAATGATCAAAACGAATGTGTTAAAAATATGAAATAGCGTAATGTGTATTGTATTAGTTAGAAAATTAGAAAGAGTTAGTCATTTTGTACTGTTGGTGGAAGATTATTATTGTTTAATCTGATTGTTTGAAAAAAGGGGCAGATATAATAAGATTTATTCTTCTTTCTGCTACCTTTCATTTTTTTATATTTTGTACGTTATCATTTATGTGATTATCTTGTATTGTGTTTCTTTTGTAAAAAAATGAACAAATTCAATAAACATAAACAAACATTTTAGTACTGTATTTTTCTGCCTATAAGTCAGTTTTTTGCATAATCTACATGCCCTGCAACTTATAGGCTGAAGCAACTTATTTATGTTTTTTTTTGTTCCCATATTTATGAACCAATTTTTGGCTGAGATATGACCGTTTTCATTCATTCCGACTGAAAATATTGAACACTACCATTTTCAGCCTCTAGATGGCAGTCGAGTAGTATGGCATGCTATTGTGTTTTTTAATAGGTAAAAGTGGCTATTAATGACACAATCGGCTTGCCATACTCTGCCACCTCTGTCCAGCTCCTAGATCATGCCTGGAGCAACCATCAAGTCAAGTTCTAAAATAATTAACAAATCAAGTATTAGGCTTCTTTTTTGTAGTGCAAAACTGTGCAAAAGATATCAAATGTAACCTTACGTTTTAAATAAAAGAATATGTTGTTAACTCTTAACAGTTTCCAATATTGTCACTTAAGAAATGAACAGTAACAGAGCAGCATTTTACACTGAAAACACTTCACCCTCCAAGCCTCTAGAGGGCGTCTCCATAGTTGCCAAGTCCGCTTATTTCAAGCGGCATTGGGCTTGTTTTTCCCTGGAGTCGCTTTCAAATTTGATCAGCCGCTTGTGGCGTTTTTTTGGGCTTCTCGCGGACATTGATTCGCTTATTTGTGCTTGTTTTTCAGTCGAGCAGTAATGCGAGTGTTTTTGTCACGTCCCCCTTCCACGTATGTTACGTCAAGGCGGATGTTACGTTCAGGTGCAGTTGGCGCAAGCGACAGTCAGAGCCGGTAAAACTATATAAGCGCGAGCAATTAATGAGTCAGCATGAGCAGCATATAGTGACACAACATATATATCTTGTATCATTCAACTATGTTAGTTTTTAGCAAACAAAATGATAAATTAATGAAAATTACTTTCAAAGTGAGTTTAAAATTAAAAACCGTGTTTCTTCACGGGACATCCGACTACACGCGAATGCAACATTGTTATTTATTCTTTGTCTATTCATTCATTCATTCAACCTTTATTTAGTCAGGTAAATCTCATTGAGCCTCGAGGGCTCATTTACAAAAGCGACCTGCTACAAACTAAAGAATTTAGTGAAATGTCTAGACAAGACAACGCTAATATGAGCTCTAAGTGGGGTAAATATGGAAAAAAATATAATAAAGATTGGGAGAAAGAGCGTGCTCTTCAAGACTGGATCTGACCACGACCACAGATGGGAGAAAAATGCAAAATGTATTTTTATTTTTTAGACTGAATACGTTCTTTAATGTATAATTTTGCTTGTTATATGTAATGCCATAATAAATATGTTTATACTGTTTAAAACTGCCTTTTTTTACACAATGGGATGGGGTGCTTTTTTTGGGCTTTTTTTGAAAGAGCGAGTCGCTTGTTTGTGCTTGTTTTGAAGGAGCTGATCGCTTCTTTCGGTCTGGAGATCTGGCAACCCTGGGCGTCTCCTTCAGCTTTAAGGAGAGCTGACAAGGCAACCAGTTTCCTCTGTGGCTTTGACCAGAGGGTCTCGCAGTAAAATCACACAACACAGCATTCTGTTCACAGATCAGAGAGCAGCTTTCTCTAAAGATGACCAACACTTACTTTAACTTTCAACAAAAAAATAACTTTCAACAGAACACAGCGTTTTGCGCATGCGTCCGAATATGGCAACACTACGGCAAGCCGGACGTAGTTAGCTTATAGCTTCGCTACTTAGCTCTCAAAGAAAATACTTTAACACCACTCACGCACAGTTTTCAACAAAAAAAAGTAACGATTAAATCTGACAACTGTGATTTTACATCAGACACAGCATTACTGCGATTAGCCGGTAGAAGACAGATCTCTATCACAGGCTAAATGTCTATAGTTTCTACCATGTGCAGTTTATATTGTGCATTCCTGGCCTCCATCAGTGGCTTTAAACACCCCACACTGTGAGAAATGTCAGGCTGGTTTCATACAAAGGTCCAAGTGTTCTGAAACAGAACCACACGTGAAGGTTCTGTCCAACCTGAGGTCAGTTGCAGGGACGATACGACGAGCTTCACACGGAGACAGCTCTGAGCTTCATTAAACAGAGGTCCAAACATCAGAACCAGAGGTCCAAACATCAGAACCAGAGGTCCAAACATCAGAACCAGAGGTCCAAACATCAGAACCAGAGGTCCAAACATCAGAACCAGAGGTCCAAACATCAGAACCAGAGGTCCAAACATCAGAACCAGCAGGGACGCCTCAGAGCCAAACAACTTCTAGAGCACGACGTGTGACATTTTTATTCTAATTATTCTGAACTTATTCAGACAGAAACTGATCAGAACTCAACGTTCTGGTTAACACAAACTTTGAACAAAACCATATCAAATACGATGGTTCATCTTTTTTAAACATTTATAATCAGTCCCGTGAAGTCTTTATTTGGACAGGTTTGAACGTGTGTGTGTGTGGGGGGGGGAATAATTATTTTATTTCATCTGATTTTTCTTCTGCTCTGAACACACAGGACAAAAATAACTTAATGAAACAGAAAAACCACATCCAGACATTTTTATTAATAGACATTTGCTTTGACTTATTCTTGATGAAAACATGTTTATTTACTAAGAAGACAACAAACAAACAGGACAACAGAAGAGATGTGTAGAAATAAAAATAAAGAGGCACATTATGAAATGTACTGCATGAATCTGAAACCATTCAGATTAGGAAAACTAAATGAAGATCTGATGAAAAATGAATTGATTTTTAATAATTTAAATCATCTGGGTCCATTCTGGTTCCAACATTTAAATTTAGACATTTTAAACTACCACTTCAAAACATCTTAAAGTGGTCAAATAAAGAGAAGAAGGTTAAACGTAACTCTGGTGGGACAGTTTGGACTGATGAGTTCAACGTTTGATCAGCAGGAAAGTGTTGGTGTTAATTTGATCGTTAAAGCTCGACCAGTCTGAGAAACACACACACACACACGCACACACACACACACACACACACACACGGAAGATTAAAGGGATTATCATCAGAGCTGTTAGTCTGGATTAACAGAGATCACAGACAGAACCGACAGCTCAGATTAGCTGCTTTTCAACTGGAACAGAGTCTGAACCGTCGGCCTCACCAACTGAACACAGAAATGATGGAGACTGTGTGTATCTATAAATGATGGTGACTGTGTGCATCTATAAATGATGGTGACTGTGTGCATCTATAAATGGTGGAGACTGTGTGTATCTATAAATGATGGTGACTGTTTGTAATCTATAAATGGTGGAGACTGTGTGTATCTATAAATGATGGTGACTGTTTGTAATCTATAAATGGTGGAGACTGTGTATCTATAAATGATGGCGACTGTGTGTATCTATAAATGATGGCGACTGTGTGTATCTATATATGATGGTGACTGTGTGTATCTATAAATGATGGCGACTGTGTGTATCTATAAATGATGGCGACTGTGTGCATCTATAAATGATAGCGACTGTGTGCGTCTATAAGTGATGGCGACTGTGTGTATCTATAAATGATGGCGACTGTGTGAATCTATAAATGATGGCGACTGTGTGCGTCTATAAGTGATGGCGACTGTGTGTATCTATAAATGATGGCGACTGTGTGTATTTATTAATGATGGCGACTGTGTATCTATTATTGATGGCGACTGTGTGTATTTATTAATGAAGGCGACTGTGTATCTATTATTGATGGCGACTGTGTGTATCTATAAATGGTGGCGACTGTGTATCTATAAATGATGGCGACTGTGTGTATCTATAAATGATGGCGACTGTGTGTATCTATTAATGATGGCGACTGTGTGTATCTATTAATGATGGAGACTGTGTGTATCTATTAATGATGGAGACTGTGTGTATCTATAAATGATGGTGACTGTGTGTATCTATTAATGATGGCGACTGTGTGTATCTATAAATGATGGCGACTGTGTGTATCTATAAATGATGGTGAATGTGTGTATCTATAAATGATGGAGACTGTGTGTATCTATAAATAATGGAGACTGTGTGTATCTATAAATGATGGAGACTGTGTGTATCTATAAATGATAGAGACTGTGTGTATCTATAAATGATGGAGACTGTGTGTATTTATAAATTATGGAGACTGTGTGTATCTATAAATGATGGGGACTGTGTGTATCTGTATATGAAGGAGACTGTGTGTATCTGTAAATGATGGAGATTGTGTGTATTTATAAATTATGGAGACTGTGTGTATCTATAAATGATGGGGACTGTGTGTATCTGTATATGAAGGAGACTGTGTGTATCTGTAAATGATGGAGACTGTGTGTTATCTATAAATTATGGTGACTGTATGTATCTATAAATGATGGAGACTGTATGTATCTATAAATGATGGAAACTGTATGTATCTATAAATGATGGAGACTGTATGCATCTATAAATGATGGAGACTGTGTGTATCTATAAATGATGGAGACTGTATGTATATATATATGGTGGAGACTGTATATAAACAATGGAGACTGTATGCATCTATAAAAGATGGAGACTGTATCTATAAATGATGGAGACTGTATTAATCTATAAATGATGGAGACTGTATCCATAAACAATGAAGACTTTGCATCTATAAATGATGGAGACTGTATCCATAAATGATGGAGACTGTATGCATCTATAAATGATGGATATTGTATCCATCTATAAATGATGGAGACTGTATCTATCTATAAATAATGGATACTGTATCTATCTACAAATGATGGAGACTGTATCTATAAATAATGGATACTGTATCTATCTACAAATGATGGAGACTGTATGTATCTATAAACGATGGAGACTGTGTATCTTGTCTATTGTACAGAGCCCTGAGACGACTTCTGATGAGCTAGAGAAATAAACTGAACTGAACACTAGTTACACCACATGTGCAAGAGGTCTGGTCCAAATCACAGAAAACAGCTCTCTGAATAAATAAAGGCCCTGTTTACATGACAACAACTTAAACATGTTTTTATGCCGGGCAGGTTGCCAGATAAGAAAAAAGAAATGTTGTACTTTAGCTTTATAATTATTGTATTTTGACTCAAACTGTCAGGTGAGCTGAGGGCATTGTAAGACGAGGTGCGAGTAGTGTTTGGTGAACAAGTGCACAGAAAAAGAAGGGTTAAAAAAAATCTGGCAACCCGTATGCTGGGCTCAGCTGCGTGCAGCGTCAGCAGGATCATTGTGGGGAGAAAGATTTGAAGAGAATATCTGAAAGAGAGCAGAAGTTTTGAGAACAAAGATGAATTCCTGCTTTCAAACTGAAAATGTGTGTCAGTCAAATTAAATTCACTTCAGTTTATTTATAAAGCGCCAAGTCACAACAGAAGTCGTCTCTGGGCACTGAACAGAAACGTTCATAGATAAAATAATAAGTTAATAATAAATTAATAATATAATAACAACAATAATAATAATAAAATGTTATTTATATAAAAATAATAATATATAACTCTTGTTGGAGCAGAAATTTTTCTGACTGCAACCACCTGTGGAACGCAGATAACTTAATATAACATAAATTAATTTAAAGGGATTGTGACATGATTTTTTTACTATTCATAAAATTGCTCAAAATATATATATTTTATCATTTAAATATGTTTGTTTTTGCAAACAAAATGATAAATCACTTTAATTTTGCTTTAAAAGTGATTTTGAACTTCAAGCCGTGTTTAATCATGGGAAATCCGATTACACTCGAACGCACCATATGTGATGTCACACTGGGCAGAGACGAATTTATCAATCTATGTGAAGATTTGAGCTATTTGTCTTCATTTTGGGAAGCAGAAAATAGTTTGGGTGATGGAACAAGAAACAACAGGATCTAATTTAGGTCTGATGCTGTATCAGACTTCCTTCATGTCGAGCTGCTCATACCTGCGCACTGTGACAAGCCCAGAGCTCTGCCCGGTGTGACATCACAGATGGTGCGTTCGTGTGTAATGGGATTTCCCATGATTAAACACGGCTTGAAGTTCAAAATCACTTTTAAAGCAAAATTAAAGTGATTTATCATTTTGTTTGCAAAAACAAACATATTTAAATGATAAAATATATATATATTGAGCAATTTTATGAATAGTAAAAAAATCATGTCACAATCCCTTTAATATAATGTACTGATGCTCAAGCTGAGAGAACTACCTGTGAAGAACAAGAGCAAAGGTCCAGGTTGAGGAAGAAACCAAAACAAAGTAAAGGTTTTGGAGGAGGCTCTCCAGGAAGCAAAGCTGAAGAAGAATCAAAAGAGAATAAAGTCAAAGAAGCGTCAGATGTCGTGGCAGAGGTCGAGTCATTTCTCTTCTAATTATGAGGTCACTGAGCCGAGCCCGACAGGATCATGATGAGACAATTAGGCTCGTTTGTTGGAATTGAAAAGACAATTAAAGAATTAGTGAGCGGCGCTGAAAGGTTCATCCCTCGACAGCCCAACGAGAAGCTGCAGGCAGGAACCAGCACCAGCAGAGAACAACAAACTCAGCACAACACACAGTCTTTATTGAAAATTCGGCTGATACGTGCTAAAAGGATTAGGGCTGTGCAGAAACAGCTCCACGTCTCCGGCTCTTTGTGGGCAGCTCAAAGCGTGTAATCCAGGAGGATCGCTGTGACAGATGTTTCTCTGAGATGTTCCTTTCAAATGGCTCCAACAGAAGTTTGTTTATAGCAGCGAGCTTTAAATACGTGTGTCTGACGATGAGGAGCTCCATCTGAAGACGTCTGGTACGATGAAGGAGCAGACGTCTGCAGTCATGAGACCACATCCACAGAAGAACACAAAAACACTCCAGTCCTCCCACAGCCCAGGAGGAGTTCAACCAGACTACAA
>JBBPBX010026225.1:16697-26784 GCA_038048925.1 Garcialebias charrua | reverse complement strand
TTTCAGCTTGTCAGTTACAAAACTGAAACTAAATTTAAGACAATTTTAATAGAAAAATTGTTTCTGAATCAAAAATCGTTTCTGAACGAAAAAAATCGATTTTGAATCGAATCGTGACACCAAAAATCGGAATCGGATCGATTCTCCAGACACAGAGATTTGCACCCCTATTCTGTGGTTTGACAGTGTTGTAATGGTATTCGCAAATTTGTGTCTTAAATGTGTTCAGTAGAGCAGGTTTCCTGTGTGAAAGCAACGAACCTGCTGATGCGTTGAGGCATCGGCATGTCAGCCCGGCTGTCACAGACATTTTGAGTTCTAATGACTCCCTTCCCCGTCTTGGAGTCCAGTGCCAAACCTGACGACTCTGGCCAAATGCAACCGGGATCAAATGGCTAAAGAACCACAGGCGCCTCTTCCAAATGTCACAGTTGTTTGAAGCTGGCAGCCAGACTCTCTCAGCTTGTGCTGCCAACACAAAGGTGCTGAAAGGACCAGATGTGTTTATACACCTCACTAATAAAACATGCTCAATGAGTCTGGAGTTGATGACGGGACTGTAAATTTAAACGCCATAATGTTTTTTTTCTTGATACTATTTATGAATGAAACGGCAACAACGTGGAAAACATGGGTCTTGGAGGAACAAACATCGAGTGTCCAATCCAGATTAAAGCTCAAGTGGAGAAGCAAGAGGCAAAATATTTGAACAGACTCAACACAAGCATGGCATTCATCCAGAGAGCAAAACAAAAAGTAAAAACTTGTCTTATAAAGCGGACAGTAGGAGGATACACCGACCTGCTCGATCCGGTCGTACTCTGCATCCTGTTTCTCCACCTTCACCTGGGGGTGTTTGTCCTCTTCGAACTTCACCTCTCCGAGTTCCCGCTTGCAGGCCTTGTCCTTCAATCCAGTGTCGTCCTTATCTAGTAGATAGCGCAGCAGTGCGTTGTCCTTCTTCTTGGGGCTCAGTGGCTCCTGCTTGGGAGTGAGTTCTCCCCCAGAAGCTGTGGGACCAGCGCCCTGTGACTGGTCCTGGCCCATTTCTTTGCCTGTAGCCTCAGCGGTGAGCTTGACCAGGTCTACGGGTGATGTACTGTTCCGAAGAAGTTGGTGGAGGATTTTGTGTTTTTCTTTGAGGGATGTGGCGTGGGTGCTCCCTCCCATGTGGCCACCTCGGACCCCTGTGGCAGCCTGCTCCTTTCCCTCCCCTCCTGAGCCGGGCGACAGGGGCGTCTCCAGAGGTTCTGGCTTAGTGGTGAGCAACTGCAGTAACTTGGTGTGGCCCTTATTGTCATGCATGTGGTTGTGAGCATCGTGGCCCTCGAGTGCCGCCTCCCTCTCCTCCGGGGGCTCCACCTGACCGGTGTCAGTTTGGACCTGGGTGTGTCCCTGACTCACCTCCGGGTGAGGTCCGAAGTCTCCCGCTCCACCAGCAACGTTGCTGCTTCCTCCAAGTTTTGGCATCAGGTGAGCGTTTACCACTGAACCCCCCGTGACTCCAATTGGGGAACCTAACTTCTGGTCTGGTGAGTTCAGCGTGTGTGCATGTGGGGGGGCGTGTCCTACTCCATGGCACTCGCTAAGGGCCTGTAGAGCCGACAGCGAACTGCTAGTGTAGCTGTTGGCAAGAGTGCTACTGCCGCCACCGCCTGCACTTCCAGGCCCTCCGCCACACATCGAGACAGGAGAGGGTGAGTGCAGGCTTCCTGCTACACGAGGGCTGCCCGCCCCCCCAGGGCTACCACGGTGCCTGGGTGACAGCATAGAGTTCTGCTGAGGTGGATGGGGCCCCCCAGCTGGACTGGGGCTAGCGCGTGACGGGCTGTTCATCCTCCAGTTTGGGCCCTGCTGTGGCAACTGCATCCCCCCAGTGTAGTTGTGTGGTGGGGGACAGCCAAAGCGGTAGCCTTGCATGTGGCCCCCCATGGCCGCTGGCTCTCTGGGACCAGCTGGGCCTGGTGGGGAGAAAGGCGTGCTGTTGCAGCTGATAGTAGTGTCTTGGCCCTGAAGTCCTGAACCTGGCACACTCCCTGGGGTTGGTGGAGTCATGGAGGGGGTGGAGGAGTTCATTGGTTTGGGAGTCATCCCCATCTCCTGATTTCCATGACCCACATCCTGACCCATTCCACAGACCGGCTGCTCCCTGAACAAATACAAACGTACATTTGGTTAGTGTTTCAACAGTTTTAATACTTTACAGGTAGTCCTCGGGTTACGACGGTCTCGAGTTACGACGTTTCGTGGTTACAACGCATCTCCCATTTACTATGAAAAGCCTTATTTCGAGTTACGCGGTTTTATGTTATAAACGTCGTGACGCAGCGGCGGAAGAATACAGTATTGTACTGTACGCGGTGCAGCGGCGGGGGAATACTGCACTGTACTGTGAACGCGGTTTTACGTCGTAAACTGAATACGGCGGATGGACCGAGGAGGACGGTGTTACCAGCATTACAGTAGGCCATTAACTATTTTTTCCCTTCATTATGGCTCCCAAACCTATGTGTTTTTTGATAATTATGTACGGTACTGTGTTAGGATAGGCTAAGTGCTTGGTGATACTGTACATGTATATGGTGCAGTATGTACTATGTTCCGACTTACGTCAAAAATCGGTTTACGCCGCCGCGTAGAAACGGATCTACGTCGTAAGTCGAGGACTACCTGTATTCATTTCAGGCAAGCATATATAAAAAATAAAAAAACAATAAAAAAACTTTTTTAATAACCTTTGAGTTTATATTAACTGATCACACAGCCACTGAGTAAAGTAGCAGGTGCTAATCAGAGAATGATGTAACCAAATTTTACACAAAAGAAACCCCTCTGTAAAACTAGAACTGTATATTTTTCATATTTAATAGATGAGACAAAAATAACCCCAGGTTTCTGTTCAGTATAGCTAGACTAATGAAAAGTCCTATCACGGTCAAGCTGTGTATCCCTACACCTTCAAGCAGTGATGACTTCATGAGATTCTTTATAAATAAAATAAAATAAATTCTGCTGTAGGACAAATTGACCACATCTCTTCACTCTGTTGTCTTTACATGCTGGTTTTTGTCTTTCCTCCAACAGAAAGTACACCTGGACCTGCCAATCTGTGTCTGTTTCTACTTCCTGTCCTCTCAAACACCAGCCGCTCGTCCTGAGCCTGCTTCCGCTGGAGGTATCTTCCTGTTAAAAGGGTGTTTTTCCTTTCCACTGTTGCTTTTGTGCTTGCTCAGGATGGGAGAAGGTGATGAAGTGAAGATTCAACGCAATCTGCTGGCTTCAATAAGTTCTACCAGTTGACTTTTATAATGCGCCCTGAGATGACTTCTGTTGTAGCGTGGCACTATTTAAATTAACTGAATTTAATTGAATTAAAACTTCTTTAAACACATAACTTCAGTCCCAGCTTTTCTCCACTGCCTTACAGTCTATGTCTGGATTAATGTCAAGATTTTACTACTTTCTTTATTAGTTTATAACAGTCTTGCCCTTTCATATTTATGACATCTCACTCATAATAAAAACACTTTCATCTACCAACGTTTCTCTTAGAAGTTCCACTTTAAAACAAAAATGTAATTGGGCTTTTGTAATGGTTGCTTTGGAATAATCTACGTCTTAATTTAAGACTGCTGAAGCCGTTTAATTCTCTGCTTATGACTCACTGTTCGTCTTTGCCTTTTGACTCGAGCAGAGCATGAGACCCAAATAGAGCTGATTATTTCATGTTTTGTTTCTGTATTTTAATTAGGCTTTTTTGTCATTATGTATGATTCTGACCCAGCTGAAAAGCACAGATTTAGACATTATTCCATCAATACAGATGTCTGGATGTGCTGCAGGGCACCAACAGGTTCAAACGTGCAGAAAAGATTAAGCTGTGGATTTGTCTTTTTCATACAAAAGTGTAAGTGATGAGACATACCTTTGAAGAATGTGCATGGACATGTAGAGTTGGGGTTCGTTTGTGGCATTTGAACGCATCAGTTTGCTCTTGGTGTGGGCAGAAACCAAGGTGCCATCAGAGAGCGAGAACCGGTAGATGGGACTGAATGCTTGACCATGGCGAAGCACTGGAGACAATAATAACCCATGTGTCAGTCAGTCGTTTTACTTGAACCTTTCTTTTAATGTACTTTTGTAATCAATTTATAGTAAAACAGTAATATCCTACTCACAGCAGCAAAAGAATAGTGAATGATGTCAAAACGCAAGCTTAAGTGATAGTTAGCTTTTGTTAGAAGGGGCCCAGAGTTCAAAAAGCAATAAAATTATATTTAAAGCAACTTGTTAACCAACAGTTCATAGTAGAGATAATTCCTTAAAACAAGTTCTAGGGCCGAGGAGCAATTGATCTACCACCCGTTAAAGGTGCAGTCTGCAGTTTCTGTAGTGCAGTCTGTAAGTTTTCTAAAAA
The DNA here is from genome assembly GCA_038048925.1 of Garcialebias charrua. Taxonomy (NCBI): domain Eukaryota; kingdom Metazoa; phylum Chordata; class Actinopteri; order Cyprinodontiformes; family Rivulidae; genus Garcialebias; species Garcialebias charrua. The sequence continues at coordinate 22,367 of JBBPBX010026225.1, read as the reverse complement.
TATATTTTTAACATATTTCTTCACTCTGTCACTATCTCCTGACAGACTGATGTTAGACAAAGTAATCTCTGAAAAAAACTATAGTCCCCTTGCTTCTCCAGGTGGTAAATAAGCATTTCTAAAAAGCCACAGTGACCCGCCGTTAACCAGCCAATAAAAACAGAGTTTTTAACCAGCCAATAAAAACAGAGCTTCTCACTTCTCACGCTCCTAACCCACGCCCCCGCCTGTCCCAGCCCCAGCCGCGCAGGTTCTCGTTGAAATAATTGCAAAGCGATGCAAAACTGTTTTGTATGTGACACAAATGTATTAAATTCCCCTTCTTCATCCCTGATCTGGACTTTTCTTTTGTTTTTTTGCCAAAAGTCAAGTGATCGCTTCCTCCTCCGCTGACTCCATGACTGAAATGAGGAAATGAATGAATTTGTCACGAGCGAATTAAACTCGGGTTCAACGTGGCTGCGCGAGGCTCTGCAGATTTCATGGTGTTCTGGTGTGCTGGACCAGCGCTCCATGTTTTTATTTTATTTTTTAGAACGTTTTATTAACATATAAACACAGAATATCGCAGCGGTTGAGACAGGACATGCAGTGGAGGCGGAGCTAAGGAGGCAGAGCTGAATTTCAGCGAGAGCAAGGGGGAGCAGAGCCATATATGGCTCTGAGGGGGAGCAGAGCCATATATGGCTCTGAGGGGGAGGGATCAGAATGCTTTCCCTGTTGAAATTTTTTTTAAGTGCTGCGTTCTACAGAAACTGCAGACTGCACCTTTAAACAGAACTGTTGTCTAATAACTGCATTACCTTCCTGCTGGTGTCTCTTGGCAAAAGACATCTCTCCATCGTTTTGTAGGTGGAACCTCTGGATGCAGCGCCTAACGAGATCTTCCCAGCCTGGCTTCATGGACGCTCTTAGCAGACTGGTATCCAAGGAGGTTATCTTGCCTAAAGACAAAAGTTAAGAATGTTAAGGATGGATTTATTGTATTTCAAACAGGAAATATAGAATTTTATTTGAAACAAGTTGTGAAGTTGCTTCAGTGCAGACATAAAAACTGGAAAGAATGTCAAACACTGATTAAATACAGCCACTGTTTTGACACCAAACAGGCGGTGGATGGTTCCCTGTCAAAAGTCACGAGCTTAAAAAGATAGATCCTGTACACTTGTGTCAACACACAGGCAGACACTTGACTCACTCACGTGAAACTTCAATGGTAGCAATAGCGCTTCTGAACGACTCCTGTCCACAGCTACAGGGACAGACTTGTCACTGACATTACAGTATAACACAAATCTCTCCGTACAGCACACTACTTCAGTGTTCACACTGTTGTTTTCATGTTTACACTTTATACTGAATGTTTGTTTTGCAATCAAAACTGCCCAGTTCGATTGGGAATTAATGGCTATGACTTTTATACTTTTTGAATCATTTAAATTTATTTAGAAAAAATGTTACTCATAGAAACTGAGTTCTCAGAGTATCAAAATTATTATACCGGTAATTTCAACTATGTGGGGGCTAACAGAGAGTCGATAAGGGTCAAGCTTACATCCATGCACACATATTGGAGTCTGCGTGGAAAACTACAGGAAATTACTAGAGGTCAGTGACCAACCATCAGTGCATGTGTGATGTGGTCCTGGATGTGCATACTACATTAAAGCGTCTGTGACATGATTTTGTAACAATGCATAAAAATGCCCAACATAAATATCTTGTATCATTCAGCTATGTTCGTTTTTGCAAACAAAATGATAAATCAATTTAATTTTGATTTCAAAGTGATTTTAAACTTTGCACCATGTTTATTCATGGGAAATCCGATTACACGCGAATGCAACATCTGTGACGTAGAATTGGGCAGAGGCAATCTGCGTCTGTCTGCAGATCGCCTATTTTTTTTTTTAACTTGAAAAATGCCGTTACGTTGTGTCGCATTTGGGTGTTCTAATATCATCAGTGAACAAGTGAGCCTTTTCACTTTCCCAAAAGAAGAAATACTTCATCAAGAATGGAATAAATAAAGCTGCCCCCCCCTCGGAGCTCCCTCGCTTCCTGAAAAGGTAAGACTCAAATAAATACGGGTGCAGACCTAAATTAGAACCTGCTGTTTCTTGTTCATCTAACTTTCTGCTTCCCAAACTGAAGACAAATAGCTCAAATCTTCACTTAGATTGCTAAATTCGCCGCCATTAATACGTAAAAGCATACCAGAGCCCTCTGCCCGATACTACGTCACAGATGTTGCATTCGCGTGTAATCGGATTTCCCGTGAATAAATCACTTTTAAATCAAAATTAAATATACTGTATTTATAAGTTTGTATACAAAAACGAACATAGCTGAATGATACAAGATATTTATGTTGGGAAATTTTATGCATTGTTACAAAATCATGTCAGACGCTTTAACGGCTTTAGTACATCAAAGGCCGGGTGGAAGGCAGATCAAATGGATACTTTACCTCCCAGGGCGCAGACAGAAGTGGGAACAACTAACTGGTTCAACCCTAGGGGGTTTTAAAGGATGTAATAAATTTTAAACATATAACTCCAGTGCGAGGTGATTTATGGGCAGGAGATGTGGGAGAAAATGCTGTTGGGGGGGTTAGTGAGTCACTATACTGTATTACTCTTTTAACACGCTGCAAAGTTTCACTTTGAGAACCAAATGTGTGAGGGAAAAAAAATCCATATTAGAGGAAGGTGCAAATTAAAATCATTGGTTTAGTTCCCCAAGTTTGGTCTCTGCTGTATTAATGTGTAGACTCGAGCCACCCAAGTGTTTTTTGTACCTTGCAGGTCCTGGCGTGTAGTGAAGCTCTCATGCGTGGGAAGCGCAGGCCTTTCCTTCATGGGCACCCTCCGAGCAACGCAGATCAGACACGACTGAAAGTCTTGGGGCGAGAGGAGGAATGAATGGGAAATAAGACGGGATGGGTGGAGGAGGTAACAAAGAGGACAGGACAGAGGAAAGATGAGGGGGTGTGAGAGGGGAGAACGGGGGCGTGAAGGATAGAGGTAGAGGGATGGAGCGATAATGAAATGCACGTTATTCCCAGGCAGCATAATTAATACAGTTATTAATGAGCACGGGGATCGAGGCTCTGCTCCTTTCATGAGGAGCAGCTATTGCTGGCAAGGGAAATGATGTAGTGTGACCTTTGAGGAGTTGTGTGTGTATATGTGTGCATATGGTTTCAGCCAAAGTGCCATTTCACAGCGACAACCCCTCCCTCCAGACCAACTTCAGACTGTCAAAAAATGACCATCTTACTTTCCTGTGCCAGTAATATCCACAATCCTAGGAGCTGTTGGCTTCACACACCAACATGCGCACAAATCTCTTATAGAGTAAATGTTTATGAAGCGTTCACACTATTGATCCATTCTTCTTCTGTACGTTTTTCATCATCTTACTCGTTCCACAATTTTTAAGCTATTTCAACAAATCACAAAAACGTTCAGCTCTTTCAAGAGAAGGGTGATGTGACTTTAAGTATTGGTGCAATTTTAGCTTTTTGAAATATTTAGAATTTTCTGCTACCTTTTTTAAAATTCAATGTTTAACTTCAAATATAATTTTTTTTCAGCTACAGGTACTTTCACCTGTTTTGTGATCCTTTCAGATTCTTTCTGCTAACTAGAATTTTTTTCTGCTTCTTCTAACTTTGTTCTACTAATTTCAGCTTATTATGCTCCTTTCAGCTTTTTTATGCACGTTTCAGCTTTTTCTGCTATTTCAGCTGAAATGTAGCTGTATTATGCTAATTTTAGCTTTTATGACTATCCATCCATCCATCCATCCATCCATCCATCTTCTTCCGCTTATCCGGGGTCGGGTCGCGGGGGTAGCAGCCTAAGTAGGGAGGCCCAGACTTCCCTCTCCCCAGCCACTTGGAGCAGCTCCTCTGGGGGAATCCCAAGGCGTTCCCAGGCCAGCCGAGAAACATAGTCCCTCCAGCGTGTCCTGGGTCTTCCTCTGGGTCTCCTCCCGGTGGGACATGCCCGGAACACCTCACCAGGGAGGCGTCCAGGAGGCATCCTAACCAGATGCCCGAGCCACCTCAACTGGCTCCTCTCGATGTGGAGAAGCAGCGGCTCTACTCCGAGTCCCTCCCGGATGACTGAGCTTCTGCTTTTATGACTAATTTCACATTTTTTGCACTCATTTTAACGTTTTTCAGCTTAACTGAGCAAAAATGTGCCCTCCACTTCCTTAATTTAATTAATGTAATTTAAGCTTCCTGATTTTTTAGCTACTTTTAAGCTGTTTATTTTTTTCCCCTAAATTCAGCTTTTTTCAGTTAATTTCTACTTTTTTGTTCTCATTTCTGCTTCCTTACAAACGTTCATTCTGCTTTCTTCTGCTAATTTAAGCTTAATCTATCTTTTCGGCTACCTTTTTAGCCTTTTTTTGTGCTCATTTCAGCCTTTTTCTTATAAATTCAAGTTTTTGTGGTCATTTCTGCTACTTTCTGCCTAATTAACATTGTTATGCTAAGTTCAGCTTGTTATGCTCCTTTCAGCTTTTTTTGCCCAGTTTCAGCCTTTTCTACTCCATCAGCTACTAGCTGAAAGAGCTATTAGATCTTTTAATGCTAATTTTCATCAAAAGCAAAATCAGCTAATTCCACAATTTTTTTAAAAGCTTATTTCAGCTGTTTCTGTTTCCTTTTGGTAGCTGAAGCTTCCATCTGCCTTTTCAGTTCTTTTCTGCCATTTTGTTTTCTAATTTCAGCATTTTATTGAGCTAATTTCTTAATTTTTGTGCAAAATTCAGCTCATTTAAACCGAATTCAGCAAATGTGTGTTCTTTCTGCTTTCTTCTGCTGATTGTTATTCCATTTCAGCATTATTAAGCTAATTTCAGTTGTTTTTCAGCAAGTTCTTCTGCAATAAGCATCCACACTGTATTGCCGCAGGAAATACAATTTCTCTAGTTCTGAATTGTAAACGGAACCTCATGGGTGATCCGACCATTAAAATTAAAATTTCCTCACTTCCCTTGTCCTTCCTCCTCGAGTTTCTGTTTGTGGCTGAACAAATTCCTGCAAATGTAACCACTGATCGTCCCTGGCTGCCCTAACACACACACTAACTCACACACTAACACACACACACACACTAACTCACACACGTCTGGTCCTGGTCACATTGGTTGGCAAACAGCTGGTGAATAGAGGAAGCAGCTAGCTCAGACTGAGCTTGAAGCTTTCATTTACCACTGATATACAATTTCACCAAAAAGCACAGTTAGTTGTGTAACGGAAATATTTGAAGCACTTTAAATAATAATCAATTCATGAAAAAAAAGGCAATTCTGTGCCAAACTTTTCTCGTAGTAGCCCAAGTAGGCACATTTGCTCCCATTAATATAGTGTCATCGGGCACATTAAAATAGATTTTAGACTGGAAAAATAAGTTATGTGATCTAATAAGTTAAAAATCCCTTTCAAGTTGACCCTCTTCAAAATAAGATTTAATTATTATAAAACCAATATCTAACTTAGAACTTAAATTGATCATGTTTACTTTTGCCACAACATGCATGCAGTTTATAGCAAATAAATGAACAAATATAGCACACAAGCTTTTAACAAATTACATTTCCCCTCTGTGAATGCCGGTCAAGAAAACATGTAAAATACCATTTTTACCCATT
>JBBPBX010026225.1:4953-16667 GCA_038048925.1 Garcialebias charrua | reverse complement strand
ATATTAAAAATATATTTAAAAAAAAAAAAAAAAATATATATATATATTTTTTTTTTAAATGGAGACTATTTTGTGCAAATATATACAGTATCTACTTTTTCGTCTTCAGTTGTCATGTAGTACCCCGTGAACCCTGTTGGTGCAAACGTTATGTTCATGTGTCAGTGTGTGTGGAGAGTAAAGTTAAAACAACTCTGTCATCTAAAATTTTGCTGGGCGATCGATTGTCTCAGAAATGATTACGATAAACGATAATATTGTTTGAAATTTGACAATAATTAGTTATTATTGTCAAATTTAAGAAGAAATGTTGGTTAATTAATTTTGCAAGTATTAACCGTTTTAACCACCGGATGGCAGTAGAAGACTGTTTGAACCAAAGGATGGATAGTGAGGGAGCGAGCAGTGTGTATAAGAAAAATGGGAGAGAGGCCCCTTGACGTGGCACGGGCTCTCTCTCCTTCCTTGTTTTCGGTTCTCAAAATGGCGGACGCTCGGTGTGGTTTGAGCTCTTTAGCATAGCATTTTTCACACAAAGCTTTTAATTAAAAAAAATCAGCAAACATGCTCTCAGCTTCTTTTTGCAGAGATAAACAACTTTTTAGACGAAGGCACGGGTTTCAACTGTGAATTTTGAGTTTTGACAAGACAGAGGATTTTTCCCCAAGGTCGGCCTGTTAGCTTAGCTCGTAGCTTAGCTTCTCAGCTTAGCTGCTTTTAGCGAAAAGAGAAGAAAAGGAGAATAAACGGTAAAGCCGATAAAAGAAAACGAGTTTTATAATTTTCATCAAACGATTAATTGATTTATAGTTTATCGCGATTGGCCTATGAATAATTTTTAAGACTCTTCCAAAAACTAAAGTCAAACTTCCGATGACAAGACAAAGAATTAGTAAAGGAACTCATTTTGTTTCGTCGGGTTAATGTGACTTGAAAAGAAACTATCTGTACTTTGTGTGGCCCAGCTTTGAAGGTTAACCCAGTTTGTTAGCAAACACTAGTATAAATAGAAAGAGACAAATGCAGTAACAGAGACAACATGTCTGCTGGAATCATTTTAAAAGGCAGAAATCCTCTTCAGAGAAAGCAGAATGGACATAAAATCCATTAACAACAAGAATAAAACAATGTTTCAACATGCAGTGAAATTGACCGTTTCACTTTGAATGTTGTGGGGTTAAAATGAAATATGAAAATCACTCATTCACCACTACATGACTCAATAGAAACGTATCAACTGGTTTAAATTTATTCTAAGTTTAGAATATAACCGTTTGGGAACAAAATGTACATTGGTCTTGATCAATAGTTCCTCAAGGTGTGTAAAGGTCTCATAAAGATTTTATTTGAACTTTGGCTGCTTTTTCCATTAATTTTGTTTTACCCAGTCCATATTATCAATCCTGACAACATACAGGTAGTCCCCGATTTACGAGCGAGTTCCGTTACAACGAGGCGCTCGTAAACCGGAAATCTCGTAATTTGGAACGGCCGCCACGTGTCTCGTAAGTCCGGAATTTCGCTCGTAAATTGGAACGGTTTTGCTAGCGCGACTACGAACACTCGTTTTTCATCGAAAAACTGCTTATGAGTGCATAAAAATGATCGGAAACGTGTGTCCACATGTTTAGCTAACGAACTGTGGTGAAAAAACACAGAAAAACTCAGTATTTTTTGCGTTTTTTCAAATAATTCGCCAGCTCGTAAGTCCGGAACCTCGTAGATCAGAGCGCTCGTAAATCGGGGACTACCTGTACTGTGTAGTTTGTGCTAAATAAATACACAACAAAACTGGACAAGTGGGGGAATAAAGAAAAGGCAGACCTACAAGTAAAAAAAGAAACAACTACGAACAGCAAAGCCAAGCATCCGTTTTTTTTAGATATAGACCTGACGCAGGACCTGAAAGATGCATCATTATATTTTTCTTATTGTTGGATGTAACTGGGGCCCTGTGTACGCAATTTCGTTCCACCTCATGTACCACATGTGGTGAAATGACAATAAAACCAACTTGAACTTGATCTTTCAGCTGATCATCTACTATACGTCAGGTTTTTAGCTATCAGTGTTTTGGAAATCACCCTTCGGATGCCAAAATACAGTACTTACTAAAATAAAAGGAGAATTTTTGCGACAGGTTGATGGTAAAGCAACAAAAGAAATGAAAAGTCCAGTGATGTCACTGGAAAAGGAAACGTACTGTACTAAAATTTTAACCAGTTTAAATTGTTAATTCTTTGACATTAGGAGGCTTTTGATGCCTGAATGCCTCACAGGTCAGAGTTTAGCAGCTTCACAAAAAACATTTAAATCAAAAAGTCAAATAGTGGATCGATAAATGATGATAAAGGAATAAAGCAGCCAAAGTTCTTTAAAAAAACAACACTTAGAAAACCCTGAAGAAGCACTAATCACGATCGCTCCAGATATGATAATAAAGTTAAGCTTTTTGGAACAAATATGTAAAAATTTAACATCTGCTTTAAAACTTTTGCATAATGGGTAAACCTGTAAAAAATTAAAGGCATCCAAGCAGCTCAGAGTAATTCTATAAATTTGAGAACTACTTCTAAAGGTTATTTCATAAGGTCACTACTTCAGTGTCAACTGATCCTCCAACTCTTTCTATACCTCCCCCTCACCCCTCCATACCATCTCCTTCCTCCTTGATGGACTTGGGTTCCGAAACAGCAAAACACTGCATGGTCTCATATTTCTGCTGCTCGTGCTCGTGCGCCTCGTCTTGGTTCTCGCTGTGCGGATTGACGAGCATCCTGCAGTTGAACGTGTGACTGTTCCTCCTCGGACTCTCGCTGGACCACGGGACGCCATTCACTGCAGGGAGTGCGACAAAGAAAGGTTTAAGACTCGGCCTCCTGACGTTTCGTTCGACAAAATTCTCTGACTAAAAAGTGAACAGCAAAAACGTGAGAGTCTGCAAAGAGCGAGCCAAGAAAGGCCATCGCACTGCAAGTGAAAGACATAATGAGACAGAGCGAGGCAGAGGAAGTGCAGAAAGAGGCGAGCTGTTGCTGGGTAGAGATCAGTCATAATGAGCATTTGGAACCCTGAGCCATCTATCCACAGAAATGTATCACAGCCAGGCGTCCATATGCATGTCCTCTAGAACGTCATTGCCAGTCTTTCTTCTTCTCTCTCCTCCAACACTTGCCCAGGCGCGAGAAACACACATCCACACACACACACACAAGAAAAAGACATGTACAGTCAAACTCATTTAATTCTAGCAAACTCCAATCGCACTCCATCTGGTTTGTGATCTCATTCAGTGCATTGATAATCTCCCAGTATCTGGGACGCAGCCCAGTGATCATTTCCAGGGTACTCGGCTCAGTGCCGCTCTCCCACCCAGATGGATGAGTACCCAGACCTCAATCCAGAGCAACAGCAGAGAAGGAAAGGAGGACTTAAGAGCACCTGGTGGGCATAAACATCATAACTAGAACATGTAAAGGTGGAGGACTTGTAAAACTAAAACTAAAAATTGGGCAAATTCAACCATAAAAATGATTCTGCAGATATCAATACATGACTAACGGTAGCACAAAGCATGATTTTCAAGGGTGGGCTAGAGGAGGGGAACGTGAGAATATGAAAATAGGAACTAAATGAGGGTGTGTGGAAGAGAATGAACACAATATGTGAAGAGAAGGGGAAGGAAGGGCATGGAATGAGAATATAGGAAGAGCGAGATGCTGCTGACAAGGGAGAGAAGCCTAAAAAAAGGAAGTTAATTAGCTGAAAAGGGAGAAAGAACGAGGGGACGAGTGAGAATAAAAGTCTGGTTTGAGCATCAGCAAAAGAAAAAGAAGACGCTGTAGGTTTTATGATCACTGCCAAGTCTTTCGATGTGCCAGCGTTTCAACGTAGCAATTTAAGCATACCAATTTCAATTACTGTGTACAACATTCATGCAAATACATGTAAAGGTAATCAAGGAAGCATAAAAGTGATGCAAAGACAGAGATGTGGAAATAGAGAGATGAAGCTTAAGTGGCACAGCGAGACAGAAACAGGTATAATACTAAAAAAAAAACAAGCACAGCTCCAGGCTAACCGAGGGATTTAGGCAGCAGGTTCTTGATGAACTCAGCGTGATCTCCGACATGCAGCACGCTGTACACGCTGGTGTTCATCAGCTCCTCCTGGTTGTAGCGCAGGTACTGGGTCACATTCTCAGACACAAACACGATGTTCCCCTCCAGGTTCACTACAAAGAAGAAACCATCAAGAGCCTGCGGAGAGAAAACAGCATATAGACAAGAAAAAAAATCTATTTACTTAGTTTATTTAGACATGGAATACAGTAAAACTAGTAAATCCATTTCACAGTACCAGTTCTCCTCAAATAATGTAGAGATTTTACCCTAAAATTTGATGTAGTAATAGCTAGAAGTCATCCTCAACGCATACATAGTGCAAGAGCCAACACACCTTGTGAGATCTCACATGACAGGCTTGAACAAAACAGTTACAACGTCTTATCACAAGATATTCTTAGTTCAAAACTCTGGCATGAAAGGCGGCGGACGATATGCATTCCTTCAAGGAATGAAAAAGCTTTAGAGCTTCGGAGAATATGCATGCGCTAATGAAATCATGAAAAACTGACAGGAGTTTCAGCAGCTGTGTAAGATGTGGTATTACAAGGAGACAATTAGTAAGTTAGTAGTGTTGGGGACATGTACCACTCCTGGAAGGCTCATTATCAGTGCAACGCTGATAGAATTCAGGATAAAGGGATGTGCCAGCAGAGATTGGAGGATGTGAAGGAGGAGCAGCACTTAATTGAAAGAATACAGCCCCAGGGTCAGCTATTACACACAAGATGGTGTCAATTAGGTCATTCAATCACTTCACAGCCCTTAAAGAAAAATGCTGGTGCTTCCAAAGCAGTGAAAGCTGGTTGTGAAAAAACACAAGAGACGGTTCTCAAGATGTTTGCTCCTCAACTTTGTACAAATCGATTTGACTTCAAAGCTACGGGCATACATTTATCAATTTGTACCACCTTAAGTGTTAATTACAATAGAAGATGCACTATACTGTATATATAAAAAGAAATTGCTAAATTACTAGTAAAATATTGCAATCATGTTATTAATTGTAATTCCACAGTTACTTCACTCATCTACTTCTGTTCTGCCACCACAATGCTCACAAAACCCAATATGAATACAGTATATTATCAACATAAAAATATGACTGTATATCACTTTGAATAAAACAGCCTATGTTAACATGTATTGCAATGGGGTTGGTTCTATTCTATTCGGTGGTTCTCAAATTCTCTCTCAGGTCGGAACGTGTTCAGCATTATAGTACTTCTTCAGCTATCTTAACTGTTAACAACGGTGTACCACAAGGTTCAGTCTTAGGACCCACCCTCTTCACACTCTACATAAGTAATGTAGGTCAGATTATTGCTAAGGTTTTTAAGCTTTTATAGTCTGCTTTTGACATCGTCAGATTTATTCCGTCTCAAACTTGTGCTAAACGCTGACAAAACCAAAGGGATGTTGTTCCTAATCAGCCCCTACTCTGCTCCGCCCTGCACAGCTCAGCCTGGATTTGCACTTGCACTTTAGGGTTGATTCTGGAGGCGTGTCCAGAATCCTGCTAATGAGAGTTCTGTGATGAGTTAAACTCAAAGCAGTTTGCTTCTCAGATAAATAATGTTAAATTATTATTTTTATATATGAATATTTTTGTCCAGTGCCCTGAGATGACTTCTGTTGTGGCTTGGAGATACATAATTAAACTGAACTGAATAAATCTGATGAACCCGATTCTACAAAAACATCTATATTCTCTATATATGATGATGAAGAAAAATATAGACATCCTGATGAATGCTCAATAATCCAGGTAGAAACATCTAAAAGTGAAGTCTGGTACTCTGGACATTCAAAAAACAAAACAAAATGTAGAAACATGTCTTCTTGCTCAGACTGAAAAGTATTTCACATGAAAGAAGAAATGTTTCTACATTTTGTTTTGTTTTTTGAATGTCCAGAGGGCCATACTTCACTTTTTAGATGTTTCTACCAGGATTATTGAGCATGCATCAGGATGTCTATATTTTTCTTCATCACTTGATGTGTTTGCACTCACTGTGGGTTTGTTTCTTGTATACAGATTATTTTTTCTTTTATACAGATGATTTTTTTCTTGTATACAGACCCTTTTTAGTTTTGGTTTAAAGTTTAGCTTTGATTTAAAGCTTTAATTTAAAGTGTAATTCTTGTATTGTGATTTGTACGTCTGTGGGTTAGAAAAAAGTTGAACAAAAGGCTGTATTTCTTCTTTTAAACATGTTTGAGGGAAATATTCCTGATAACAATTTTGTATTTTTATGATTTTTCAGCTGAGTAAACTTTAACAGATTATTTAATAAAGTCAAAGTGAAAACAGGATTTCATGATAAAGCCGGCACCGTTTATTTATTTTTAATCTTCACTGATGAAAAAAAAAAAAATATTATACATAAAATGTTTTTAAAATAGCGTTTCCACCCTCCGTCTCGGACTCCCGGTCCTCCCACCTGCCAGGGCTCAGAATCTGGCCTTTGTGAGCAGGCGAGGCCGGGGCTCGGGGTCCGGCCTCGCGTGCTTCGTGGTCGGCAGCTCGTATGATCCTCCGCGGTGACTCAGCTCGCTCGTCGGTCACCAAACACAAAAAACAACTGGACTTCAGCATTAAACACGGCGGCGTCATTATTGTTTTTAAAATCTTTAAAATAGATCCAGCCGCTGCGCCGCATCCCGAGAAATTGCAAATGGCGGATCGGTGAAAAGTTTCTGATCCAGTGACTCCTCCCCCTGACCAATCAGAGTCCAGCATTCATATTTTGGTCCGGACTCGGCTCGACTGAGCTCGGTCGGTCCCACCAGAGAAGCAGGGACCAGAAGAGGACTCGAATCAGCCTCGAATCAGCTAAAATACTAGCTGAAGTAATAATGCAAAAGGGTTGTTTTCGTGGCGCGGTTCCCATAGTTGGGGCCGAGTAGAGGCAGTGCAAATGGGGCACATTTTATCTTCGAATGGTGTTCCTTTTGAGTTTGTCATTTCTTATAAATACAGTACTGTACTTGGGTATCTTGGTCGATTCACATTTCTCTTTTAAGCCTCATGTCAAAAACGTAAAAAAATCTGAAAGTAAAACTAGTTTTTTTTTTTTTAATAGATCCTGTCCAACTCTGAACGCTAGAAAACACCTTATACAGTAATGGCTATTTTCTTTCCCTCCATTGACGATGACATTATTTACATGAATGCTCCTGCAAGCACCCTGAAGATGTTGGACACTGTCTATCATGGTGCGCTAAGATTCATAACTGATTGTAACTACCGTACCCACCATTGCACCCTTTATTCACTCGTTAACTGGACATCATTAACTTCACACAGACTCTCTCACTGGTAAATTTTCATCATTAAATCACTCCTTGGTCTGTTGCCTTCATACATCTCCTAAATGTCTCTGCGTGAATGCAGCTACAGCGTGCACTCTCAGGACATAATTACATGCAGTGTACCCTCACTTAAGACTGAACTAGGCGAAAGGGTCTTCTCCTACGCTGCTCCTGTTTCCAGGAACACCTTACAAAAAAGATCTGAAGTTCTCAACTATGACCTCTCTAAGGGACTTTAAACAACTGCTAAATTAATGGCAAAAACCAACGCACACATGTTCTTGTTTTTAGTATTTTACATCATTTATAAAGTAACAGTTTTTGTTTGGTTTTTAAAATAATTTCTTTCATTTACTTTTCATTTATATGTTGTTGTTTTTTTAGAAGTGTCTACTGTTGTCATCTGTGTTCTTTGTCTAAAACAGAGATCTCTTGCAAATGAGTCTTTGAGGCTCATTGAGACCAACCTTAATAAATAAAGGTTGAATTGAATGTTGCAATATGGATGTTGTGCACATTGATAATTGCAATAATGATACATTTTCAATATGTTTTGCAGCCTTAAATCACTGAACTTCCAGGTTTGTCACGTCTGACACAGTGCCTTGTACAGAACTGTACGTTTGTCTTCAAAACTAAACTGTAAGCCTGCAGTTAGGCGCCAGACTAAATTTTGCACGTTTCGTAGACTCTTACATCCCATCTAAAATGAGGTTTTCCCAGTCTTAAAGACGTCTCATCTATTAGTGCATTCACTGGAGCTGTTCCAAAAAGAAACGTGGTTGTGCAAGTCCATCCTGTGTGAGGAAAGGACCTGGACTGGACAGAACAAACACCAAGAGCGCCAACTATTAGCCTCCTCCAGACAATATTACACAATGGTGTTAGCCAATACTGTACTTTCATTTACATTACACTCACTAAATGCTGATCTGTTTTCTTGTTGCTGTGTTCATCTGTGACCATCTGCTCATAAAGACTCATGTTCGTGCTGCTGTTTATAATGATGTTTTTTTTTTTCACTACATTAGGGCTTAGTGTATTACTAGTTGATGTTTCTCTTAGTTAATTCTAGATGTTATTACTGTTTTTCTCTTGCATTTGTTGTTGGATGTAACTGGGACCCCGTGTACATAATCTCGTTTTCATCACATGTACCACATGCGGTGCAAATGACAATAAAGACTCTCTGACTCTCTGACTCTGAAATATACACTGGAGAACTGAGTAAAGAGAATATAAACCATTATATTCCAAGTAAGTACGGTATGTATTATTCGTACTGTTCCAATTCATCTTTGTTTTAATATGACTATATTGATTACCTTCCAGCCGAGATGAATAGATGATGGTGCCACAGCATGGTACTTAATGACATCAATTTGTAGAAAGCACTACGCATTAAATGTCGTTATATATTTGGTAAAATTCAAACCAGGGGTTGACGTAAGGAAAATTTCCAGGTTACCCTGCGGACAACCTCTTCACAGAATCAGGTTGTCACCAAAATTTTGGTTGTCTGCAACCTTCACAATAAAGAAGGCAACAAATCAAAAGAAAAATGTAATTTAATAAGTAAATAGCACTATATAAATGTTGTCAGTCAGCCATGTTGTGGACTGCTTGGAATTTCCAAAGTACCGAGTGTCAGACTCTTTCAGGAGCTGCTCCAGTGGAACTTCCTCGTTCTCTTCATCCTCATCCTTGTCATCAGACTTAGCAAGAGGCGCTCGCAGCGTATTTAAGGCTCAGCGATTAAAGAAGAAAAAAATCTTTTGACTGATTTTTTTTCCCTACACCTAGTTAACCAAGCACACTCCCCTTTTTTGCAGTAAACTTTTAGACCTTTCGATATTTAAATTACACACCAATGGAAGCACGTGCACACAAACACACATACATTTTTAATACAAGCAAAGATTTTCAATCTAATAAATTATAGTTGGTGGCTGAATCAATTAGTAAACATACCTGAACGTTAACAATAAAATGTTTATCTTTTATTCTGTGTGTGTTGCTGATGTTTATTTTTTACAAGCTCACTTTGCATTACTGTAACTTTGTGATAGTTTGTGCGATCAGAAAAATTCCATCGGTTTCTGAACTTCTTGCACTTGACGGTCAGTTTAGGCTTATTACGGCAACCTGACGCCTGCTGTTGCAGGAAGCTTGTGAAACAGCCCCTCTGTATTCCTCCTCTCACACAGACATGACATGAACAGGTGAGCCCAGCCAGCTCGTCAAATGCCGGACATTTGGCTGTCCCGCACCTCCTCATGCGGAGGGCGGGAAAGGGTGGGCAAAATCCGGGACTGTCTCGCCCAATTCGGACAGTTAAAAACACATCCTTGAGACAAGACCTGGTTGTCCCGAGACAAAAATAGGTTGGCTAAGACAAATGGAAACCCCTTATGTCGACCCCTGCTTACTTTTTCACTAGTTAAGACATTTATTGAATGTCTAGTTGCTGCTGTCTAGATGTTTTGACACTAAACTGGCACACTGTTGTGAAAACAACTTGAACCATATGGAGCAATCTACCAAGGATGCGAACGATATGTACAACCGGCCATGTAATAGAACAAGACTGATTCCAGAAGGTTAAAACAATATCACGGTAATGTTTCCTCACAGCCGTCATCGTCTTTCTGCGTTTGCATGAGATTGGGCAGCAAAAAGCCTCAGAGGAGGGTCATGGTGCGTTTCCTGCCAACAGCCATCCTCCTTAGAGCAGGCAGTAATGAGTCCGGGCTTGCGGACGGGGAAACGGTCAGAGAGGAGCGGGTGTGAATGGCCTATCGCTGTTGGTGTTTTGGGGCTGCTGACAGATGGGAAAGCTCGCAGGCTGCACCGAGCTATATTTAGCCGCAAGTTAGTGTGTCGATTCAGTGACGCTGGACCAGGAGTGCTATAAATATTCCATGACAGGACAGATCTAGAGGCGAACGGAGAGAAGATGGGGAGGGAATGAGATCTGAACAAGTAAGAGGGAGGGGAAAACAAGGGAGGGAGGAAATGGGTGGGAGGACAGGCTCAATGGACTGATTCACTTGCGGTGCTGTTGCTTTCTTTCCCATTATATGCAAGCGCTTCAGTGGCCCTTCTTGGTACAACAAGACCAATGCTCTGCTTGGTGATTTACAGCCAATCGGGGGCAGATTCAAGATGCTGGCAGCTTTTCCTCCCCACACATAACCACTATTGGCACATTTGCGATTGTTTTCTGTGGACGGCACTCTTCATTATGTATCAATCATGATTTAAAGAAGAGAGATTACGCTTTGTGAGTGTTTAGAGTGGAGCACTTCAGTACGTATTGCACTTTAAAAGACATGCATGACACTAGGAATTAAGAGAAGTAAAGCCACTCCACCCACCTCCAGCATCATTGGTCCCAAAGCATCTTTATCAATGACGCTTTGGCCTGTTGATGAGACATCAGCCTTCTGTACCTCCTCCTCATTTGCTGCTGCAGCCTTTTCTGTTACCAAGACAGCAAACATAAAAAAAATCTTCATACCAGAACCTAAACAAGGGATCACATTCAACAAGATCACAACAGCTTTTACACAAAACATACATCTCACAAGAGGTCATAGACTCTGATTTTTTTCTGAAATAAACTCATACTTTAAAGAGATCATTGGTTAACAGTAATTTTAACAAGTGTAACAAAAGTAAAAGTAGCTGTGGCTTTAAACTCAAGCCCTGGGCAGTGAACAGTCAAAGGTTGTTGTAAATGAGCATGTCGGAGCTCAACTGCCTCATTGGTCTCCATGATTCTAATAAAAATAATAATAATAATAATAATAATAATAATAATAATAATAAATCTTCTCAAGGAACATGGCCAATGCGTAAACAACTTTAAAAAATGGGAACAAAATGGAAAAAACAAAAATAAATAAAACTGTAAACACTTATTTTGTACAAAGAATATTAACATAAAAGTATGCATTGCCCAAAATTATGTTATGATCGTAATTTCCAGTTTAGGACGAGAAAACATTTTGACTTGACATTTAAATTATTTTAGGAAAATCGAGGGACTTAACTTCCTCCCTTATGATTTATTTGATGTTAAATGAGTGACGTAAAACAGATATTTATCGATAAAATAATAATGTGACAGTGAACAACAGGAGTTTTCTCCATGATTCTGAACCTACATTATGGTGCTATGCTTTCACTCACATGACTGGGTTAATAAACATGCGGAGAGGCCGTATGTTCAGAGCGTAGGCTGCCCTACTTTTCTCAGCCCAAGATGAGAGG
>JBBPBX010026224.1:23782-35503 GCA_038048925.1 Garcialebias charrua | reverse complement strand
AAAATTAAAAACCGCATTTCTTCACGGGACATCCGACTACACGCGAATGCAACATCTGTGACGTAGGAGAAGGAACCTCAGTTTGCGTCTGCCATGATAACGCATATTCATTCTCTGCCAGATCGCCTGTTTTTTTTTGTATAACTTGAAAAATGCCGTTACGTTGTGTCGCATTTGGGTGTTCTAATATCATCAGTGAACAAGTGAGCCTTTTCACTTTCCCAAAAGATGTAAACCGTCAAGAATGGAATAAACAAAGCTGCCCCCCACTCGGAGCTCCCTCGCTTCCTGAAAAGGTAAGACTCAAATAAATACGGGTGCAGACCTAAACTAGAACCTGCTGTTTCTTGTTCATCTAACTTTCTGCTTCCCAAACTGAAGACAAATCGCTCAAATCCTCACTTAAATCGCTAAATTCATCTGTTTATTTCTTGTCTGCCATTAATATGTAAAAGGGGCGTTCTAAAGACGTTCTTCATCCTACGTCACAGATGTTGCATTCGTGTGTAGTCGGATGTCCCGTGAAGAAACACGGTTTTTAATTTTAAACTCACTTTGAAAGGAATTTTCATTAATATATATCATTTTGTTTGCTAAAACAAGATATTTATGTTGTGTCACTATATGCAAAGTTAAAAAATGATGTCACACACACTTTAAGCCTGCTGCATTCACTAGGCCCGAAACATGCACACACAACCACAACACGCACGCAAAAACCACAGAGCAGAAGACGCGTGCAGGGGTGTGTGTTTTACAGAGCATGCACAAAGGTTTGTTTGTCATGTGGGAAGAGCACGAGTGCCTTTTTCCTTCAGCCAGGGGCTGGACTGCTCTGATCAGAGAAAATCATTCAAAGATTAACGTGAAGAGAGGAGGGGTTGCACACGACGGAGGGGTCCTCGTGGTATTGTGATCCAAACAGCACCTTTTTCATGCAGTTAAGGGAGAACAATGTTTATCACAACAATTTAGCTTTTTATTTTTTTAAATAAGTTTGTAGAGGCCAGGTCCTTACGTATATACACACACACCCACACACACAGAGATATTTTTGTGTAATTTATAATTCAAGTGTGTGTGTGTGTGTGTGTGTGTGTGTGTTTGACTGTTTCAAAACATTCTGTTACCAAGTTTTGATCAAATAAACTCAACCAAAGTAAAAACTAACCAAAGACAAAAAAAAAAAATCACCAGGGAGGACATGGTTTTTACACGATGCCCCACTGATGACCCCTCGCCCATCCAAATCCTCTTCACTGGTCCCGCCATCCAGGTTAGCTTTACAACGAGGCAGGCACGTGTAGACAATGCATCTTGATATACCTCAAATGTTTAACGTGACGGTTCATGTAGCGAAACAAACACTGGCATCGGTTAGCAATGAACGTGACATTAAGGTCGCAGGTCATGATTGTTCTTTTTGTTTTTGTAAAAATCTTTCTCTGAGGAAGAGTGTCAAATGTGAGCTCGACTTGTTTTATTGCTTTATTCATGGTTTGTGGATTTGCCTTGTGTTGCTTTTTAAAATCACAAAAAAGTCTCCACAGGGGGTTCATTCGTGGATTGGAAGCAACAAATTCTTGCCATTGTGAACAAAAGGAAGGACGAAATCAGACGACGAAGAATCACGACAGTAAAGATTACAAAAAAACACATAAACTACACAATAATTTCTGTTTTGCATCACATTTTTTTTGGATTTTTTTGTGCTTTAAAGTTGTCTGTGTTCAAAGTGATTAGCCATATTAAAAAGCAGAATCAACCCCCCAAAAAAACCCATCTGTCATTAAGGGCGGGATGATCTTTATTATTATTATTTATTTATTTCCATGGATTGATTGAAAGTGTAAATAAACCACAGGATGAAACACCTCCACAGGTGGAGAAGATGGAGAGAAGCTGCATCTGGTACTCTTTGCATTCTTTGTCAGTTCTGTGTTTTTACATGTGCTGTTTGTGTATTTGTATAAAAGACGAGTAATCACATGTCACGTCTTTCCTTCTCAGTGTGTGTAACCGTCCCCACATTTCTGTATCTTCTGTATATTCCTTTGTTTTGTTGTGCAGGCGTGAGTGAGCTTGTGTATTTCTTTAAGTAATCCTTGTATTGAATCTAAATTTGATCAGTCCGAGTGTGTCTGGAGTGCAAACTGCAAAGGAAGCGGCAACATTTTTCATTGGATCCAAAAACGCTTTGTCCTTCGACGCTGTGCAAGCTGCAGCGAGGATGATTTATTTTCTCTCTCTCTTCCTTTAACAATCAGTCAATCAGAACCAAGTGTCTTTGTGATGGTGGAGACAATCAATCCCAAATGAGACAAAAAGAAGATGGAGGGAGAGAGAACGAGAATGATGGAAGGTGCTGGAGAATCTGACTGGGTGGATAGAAGAGTGTGTGAAAGTGTGTGTGAGAGAGAGATCACCTTTAACCTCTGTAGAGTGACCTTTACGGTGAGGGCCAAGGCATCCTGGAGCCTCCCCCAGCTTGGAAGCGGTTAGCGGTGCGATCTGACTCGTTAAGTGGACATCTAATCGAAGAGGTTGATCAAATGCCTGCTCCCATATCTGCTCACACACACACACTTACACACACGGTTGTGGTGCAGAGAGCTTTTCTTCTGGTCTTTATCTCAGCGAGTCCTTCGGTCATGTTGCTCTGCCTTCAGCCCGTGTTCAAACAGCCGAGGTAAACCTGGGACAGATGAAGCACCACGTGGAAGTCAGCGTGGGTTGGTTGTGTGTTTGACCAAAACAAATAAAAAGAAACGACTGTCTGCATTTTCTGTGAAGTGCATCTTTTTCTAACTTTAAGACTTTGTTGCCATCCAACGGTGTGGAAATTACACAGACTCGATCAGGGCAAGTGTAAGATATTTTCTCTCTACATTCTCACCAGGTCCTGCTCGTACTTGTCCATGAAAGTTTCACTAAAGCAACAGACGAGATATGGACGTCAGGTCATCACTGACTGACTTCATAAAAACACTTTTAAACATTATGCCAACATAAAAATCTCCTCCGCAGGCCAGTCTGTTTTTGGATTCAATAAATGTGGAAATTGTAATCAGTAAAACAGGACATGTGTTTTAAAGGAGATAAGCTTTGACATTTAAAAAAAATATATATACGTTTTTGACAGAGGTTCTGTAATATTTGAGACTTTGGAGAAACTTTTGGCTGAAAAAAATTAAAATAAAAACCGAAACAAGAAAATTCAGACACGTGATTCTGGGTCTGTTCCACTAACTTCTCTTGCAGCTCCTGAGTGGCAGAGTGGAGCCACCTACCCTCAGCTGTCTCTTGTCTTCTGATGAGATCCTCTACTCAAGGCTGCTTGGTCCAACCAGACTCTGCTGGAACATTGTCCTGCACCAGTACTTGGCCTTGGTGTGATTCAGTCTGAACTCAAGCACTACTAACCTTGTTTCTCCTCATGCTCCTTGTAGCTCTGGTTTCTTCTGCTTCTTGCTTTCCTGAACCCACCACTCAAGGACTCCCTGTTTTGGTTCCCCGTTTCTCAAACTGGGTCCTTTCGCTTGGACGTTCCATTTACAATCCACAAACAATAGAACCTCTAAACAGTGCCATCCAACCTTAAGGTATGTCCTGCCACTCTGTCAGAGGATTTTTGGTCAAAGTCAAGGATGTTTATCAGTAACTACCGTATTTTCCAATGTATAGATCGCACCGGTGTATAGGTCGCACCTACGTCACCGCCGACGTAACGCGTCATCCACCGCTGACGTGCCGCGTCACAGCTGAGTCAACCCGGCAATATGGACCGAGTGTTTAGCTCTGCTGCTAATGTCTGCCACAGGAGAGTCCGTCTCTGAAAACACGAATAAAAAATCGAATCTCATCTCCAATTTTTCCTCCAGGCCATAGTTAAGTACATTAAAGCTCATATAATTACACCCTGTAAGCAGAAAAAATATACACCGATTGGTTTCGAAGCTATTTATAACGTAAACAGAAATAAAACCAGAAGCTAACTGTAGCTAATGCTACTAAAATATCGTTTAAAAAAAATCTCAAACATCTAATAAAGCTACTCACTTGTAAACGTCCACACTGTGATTACATTCTGTAAGTTTCAGAAAAATCCGCTGAGTGGTCCTTGACTTATCTTGCAAACAAACAGCTAAGAAACACAGAGCTAACAGAAGTTACCTCCAGACCAGGAGGCCGACAGTCAGTCCGAGCAGAGGAGCTTTTTTTCGGACACATGAGCTGGAAACGGTCGGTGTACTACTATGGAAGTGTCCCCTAGCGGCCGAAACTGGTACGGCACTATTTTCTGTCAAAGTGAAAAACGGTCATAACTGAGGCAAAAATTGGTCTAAAAATATGGAAAAAAAATTCCATAAATAGGTCGCACTGGTGTATAGGTCACAGGCCTTGAAAAACCCCATAAAAAGGTGCAACCTATACACCGGAAAATACGGTAATGTTAAATTAATGCTGGACCATGTGTGTGAGTTACCAGAGAGTTTTTTTTTTTCTCTCAGAGGAGCTGGTTTGATCCTGCATGTACAGCTGGGAGGCTGAGGTAATCAATGGCGGTCTGTGAGGGCTGATGACTGTATACTGTATAAACAAATTCTCGCACACTGACTGATTCACATGAACGAGTTCCAGTGATGCATCTATGTAAGCCTGTGAAACTCTGCCCTAGCAAGTAAAACCAGTTAAAATAGCTTCGAGTGTGGCTTCTTTGAGTAATTAAGATGAATAGAGAATATTTTTGTCCAACACACCCTCCACCAACTACCATGCCTGGTCGCCTTGGTCTGCTCTGCCACCCTGGAATCTCCTGGTTCCTCCTCTCCTGCAGACAAAGGAAAATTGAAGACTAACAATCACTCTACCCACTCCAGGAAACTTCTTGCCATTTCTCCTCTTCTGCAGCTCCCATCCTACTGTTCCACTTGCTGATAAAACTAGGCCTGTCACACAATAACAAATTTTGCTATGTGATTAATTGTCATAGAATTTATTGCGATAAATTTTCATTCAACCTTTATTTAGGCAGGTTAATTCCATTGAGCCTTGAGGCTGAAAATATGATATTGATAATGATAATATTGTTTGAAATTTGATATTAATTCACAAGTATTGTCAAATGTAAGAAATGTTGGTTAATTATATATTTTTTGACCACTGGATGGCTGTACATGACTGTTTGAATCGAAGGATGGATGAAGGAGCGAGCAGCGTGTCTTCAGTAAGCAAGTTCTCCACTTCTTTTTGCAGAGAAAAACAACTTTTTACATGAAGATATCGGTTTCAACTGTGAATTTTGGAGATTTGACAAGACAGACATTTTTTTCCCGAGGTCGGCCTGTTAGCTTGTAGCTTAGATTCTCAGCTTAGCTGCTTTTAATGATCCAAAAATGTGATTTTGGATCATTAAAACAGATTTTAAAGAGAAAAGAGAAAGGGAGGGTTCAGTAAAGACACTGGAGTTGAACTGTTTGTCATCCAGTGTCTTCCATAGACAGAGAGAGACATGAAGAAACAACAATGCTGATTAATGACGATGATAATTTTCATATTGTGATTAATTAATTTATCGTTTATTGCAATAGGCCTATAAAACCTTTTCATTTTACATCCTGCTGTTGTCTCTTTGTCTTGTACTCTGGATATCCTCCAATAATACTGAATGTAATGAAGATAGATGTTCTCCTCTGAAACTGAGACATTAAATAAAGTAAAACGGCCAAAAAAGTTGAGTATATTTTTCATTGAGGTTATTGGATGAGGAGGATGAATACTGTGAGCTCAAAGTATGCTATGCCACCACCCCACAAATTTAAACTGCTCACTGAAGGAGAGGTTTTCAACCCCAGGGGAGGTTTCAAATTAAGTTGACGTTTGGTGACTCCCAACTCAAAATATGCTCCAAAGCACGTGTTTATAATGCATCATATAAAATATCCTCTCTATAACATCGTGGGACTATAATCCTGCAATGGTTGAGGACATTGCCAGCATTTTTTTACAGTTCAAATCCAACACAGTTGATAATTTTGACCTGCAAGATTAAACTGATTGTTGCAATTCCACCCAAAGGTAAAATATTTAGAGTTGTTTTATTCAGCTAACAATTCAGCTATTTTTTAGTTTTAAAAACACCTGCATCAGACTACAAATATTTATTTTTCGTAAAACTACAAACTATGTTAAGAATATAAAACCAAACATAAATTTATTTTTTCCAAACTGACAAACACAAGATTAAATTTAAAGGCTTCACTTGTCTTTAGGTCTTTTACCAGCACACACTTGACCTATTTAAAACTGTGTAGGAGTAATAAAAATACTCATCTTAAAAATATGTGCCCATATCTTTTTTAGGGATGCACGATATTATCGGTACGGTATCAGTATCGGACAATATTAGCGATAAAGTTAAATATCGGACATTGGCCATTCCATAAAAAACCTCACAGATATAAATGCTTCTGTTTTAAGTTAGTTTTTAATTTAATAAACTGTCAAGTACATGTATTAATGCACTACTACCAGTACTTATGCACTTTTCGCTTGTCGCTTGTGAACAGGTTGAGTTTTGATTTGTGAAAATTTACAAAATTGCACTGTTCAAGTGTTGTCATTGTGTTAGAGAGTCATGAATAAATTTGACATTAAACATAATCCAAGTTGAAGTGTTACATCATTTTCAGCCCCCTTTTCAGCATCTGCATTTGGTAGCAGGTCAAACTGAAAAAGACCATGCAAAATAATGTAGTGTTTTAATTTTACAGCTGAGAAAGTTATGTACTCTCTGTAAGTAGGTCTGGGGAAAAAATATCGGTATTGGTATCGGTTACCGGCCAAATAAATTTTAACATATTGGCATATCGGAGATCGGCCTAAAATTCAATATCTTGCATCCCTAATCTTTTTGATTTACCTCTCCCTCATCTTTTTACTTTGTAGATAGTTTAGGTGGTTGAACAGGTTCACGCAGGTCTTTTTAAACAATACTCATCTAAGTCAAATATTTAAAGGTTCAGTCTGCAGTTTCTGTAGAACTGCAGCACTTAGAAATATTTTCAACAGGCAAAGCATTCTGATCCCTCCCCCTCAGAGCCATATGTGGCTCTGCCCCCTTGTGGTCTGTTGAATTTCAAATTCAAGCTCTGTTTTTATTGGCTGATTCAAATTCAAGCTCTGTTTTTATTGGCTGGTTACAAACTCTGTTTTTATTGGCTGGAAAATGGCGGGTCACCTTTTCTTTTTAGAAATGCTTATTTACCACCTGGAGAAGCAAGGGGACAATATTTTTTTTAATTTTTTTTCAGAGATTACCTGGCTAACATCAGTCTGTCAGGAGGTAGTGACAGAGTGAAGAAATATGTTCATAAAAAAAGCTACATACTGAAGCTTTAAATGGCATCTGCTTTATGTTTTAACTATGGCTCAAAAAGCATGCATTTCTTACAGTTCTATTCATACATGAAGCATAATTGTTAATTTAAATACATTTTCTTGTGTTGGTTCTGTGATGGCACAGTTGTAGGCTTGTTTTGAGAGACTCATTGCCGATGTATTTGAGTTGACACTTATACAGTGAGTGTTTGTTTTATGTGAGAAAATAGTTACTTTAGTTTTTTTACCCATGAGTTTTGCCTCATGGGAAAAACCTGAAAGCATTTTCATGCATGTTGAATACAGTATGTCCTCAGTTTTTGTAAAAAAATACTTAGAGATGCAACAAATATAAAAATAAAACAGAATGGAAAAAATAAAACGAACTACTGTGTATGGTTCAATATAATTAAGCAGTCAGACTTAGCCTGGCCCTCGCCTTCCTGCACAGCTCCGCTCAATTCTCATTTCCCTTCACTGCACAGTCTGGGACTTCCCCCATCCACAAGGATTTCTCCGGTAGATTTTTGTTCGGACCAATCAGAGAACAGAAGGCGGAGTTTTGAACGACGTCGACTGACGTCGTCATTCAAAATGGCTGCCGCCACGAAGGAATTTTCAATAAAACAAGGTAAAAAACTATTATTTCTCTGCTGATAAAAAATATATTTCTTAGCTGACGTTATATCAGAAGTGTTCCTGAGCTTAACAGTTCCTAAATCAATTCACGAAATGGTCAAATCTGCTGGATTTAAATAGTTTCGGTTTGACATTTTCCAAACAGCCTCGGGTGCGCTACGAAAATAAATGATAAAAAATCGAATTTTATCTCAAATGTTTCATCCAGGCCAACAGTCAGTAAATTAGAGCCATATAATTACACACTGGTAGCATAAAAAATATCCACCGAGTGGTTTCTGAGCTATTTATCTGAATAGCCTGGACCTCGCCAGGCTAAACTAACAAAACTCCGCCTTCTGTTCTCTGATTGGTCCATTCAAAAATCTCCAGGAGAAATCGTTTCTCTATGGAGAAAGTCCAGACCCTAGTCTGAAGCGAAGTGAAGGACAGGGTGTGGTTTTAACCAGGCTAAGTCAGACTGATAAAATCTCAAAAGTACTTTGTTTACTCTCACTTAAACATTACAAAATAGAAATGTCAATGTCTCTGATATTTTTGAGTTAGTTTAAAATAGGACAGGCTAAATATCTTAAAAACTTTTGCACTTTTGCTCCCCTTCCAACATTGTTTTCCATCTTACAGTTAAATGTAGGTAGATGCCACCACTCCCCATCTTGTGGATCGTTAGTGAATATTTTTCAGGTTGTAAGACTGTGTAATTCAGTGATTTATAAGCCTGTGACACTGCTTTAGTGTCAGCTTAAAGAAGGCACATGGGATTCGTTTGAGTCACATCATGCTTTTATGACGAAAAAAGGAGCTCATTTACAAGACAGACAGTATATAAAACATACAGTGAGTTAAAAAAGAAAAAGTGTTTTATACACAAGTACATTTTTATCCTTCCCTTAGAGACCAAGCAGCCTGAGGACTGAAAAAAACGTGAGTGATCCCTGGAGGAAAAAAGCAGCAGTTAAATCCTTTGTTCCTACAAATACATTCCTACACTATTTACAGTTCAACAGTCATTCCTCTGTCAGACATGGCAAAGAGGTCAGATCTGATGACATGATATGGCTAATAGATCTAATATGTACACTTTCTGTTCTTTACATCCAAGGATCAAGCCGTCATGGCATAAAATGTACATGTTAAAAAATGCAGATACAGTCAGACGCTGATGTAGCCAAGAGGATCAGAGTCCAATCTTCTGTATAACAGTCTCATTGATGTGCCACTCGTATATATTAATAATTGATCACGTGACACCATTCATTCTGACAAGTTGGCTTGTTTTTGAACCAGTTCTGTATTTAATCGGAGTCCTCAGCACACAAAGGTTTCGTAAGTTAGGAATAATTGTGTTAGAGAGATAGACAATATAGCAATAACATAAAAAAGGGATATAATCAAGTGTTTAACAAAGTTGGTGCCAGGATAAAATAAAGTAACACAAAGAGAGAAAATGATACAGGGAGAGAAGTAAAGAGGAGAGGATGAACATACTCAAACCAAATTGCTGTTTGATGTTTTGTGTATAAGAGAACTCTGACAAATACAGAACTAGTGACAACTTCCTCTAAAGTGTGGAGGTAATAGGAGAGGATCAGACGTGGAAATAAAAATAAAAATTTGGGACGTTCTCGTTAATTTAAAAAAGCACAATTTTCAATCATGTTATTAAGTAAACTTAGAAAAGAGCGCTAGCTCTACAAAAGATCTGTTCGCCTCCTATTACCCCAAATTTTTTTTTTGAAAAAGTGACAATGTTCAAAATAAAACCAGTTTTATGCCCATACGGCACTGATCAGTCCCACCACCTGCTTGGAATAGCGATCGCTTTATGTACAGCTTTTACATCAGAGTAGATCCTTTGCTTGTGAGCAGATATGTGTAAAAGTACAATCATCCCAAGTTAACACTTGTTTCTATTGTAAGATGCACACTTTGCAAAATCTTTGTGAATAAACCACTTTCTTGTGCTTGAATTGAACATTTTTTGTAAAGCTCACTCTGTTTCATCCAGCAACAATAATACATTTTCTTTTTATACAACTCAGGTGTGAATTTAGCATTACCAATCATATTTTAATGTATCTTAGAAAAGCCATGCATAGATTCAACCTGCAAAGACCCCACGAGAGTGAGTTTAGTTCTTTGCCGTAATCGATCATTTGCTTGCTTCAGTGATGCAGAGAAACATTAGTGATGTGACATTTTATGATTTGTGCCACAGGTCTAATCTGCAGGGTGATTCCCAACAAACCAGTGTCAAAACTGCTGCTTTAAATCAGACTTCTACTGGTGCCTTTGCTTCCTCTGACGTGTGGCAGAGCAAACAAGATCAGACTCTCGAATTGTGTCTTCAGTGTTTTAATTGATCTGTTAGGTCACCTCTACTAAATATACCAGCAGGGTTCTGTTGCTCAGCTCGACCACTGGGTGGTGGTAAGCTCTCATAAAAAGTGGGGTTACTTTGCAGTCCTCCTGTCAAGGTTAAGATGAAGCAATTATTCGTTCAAGGTGGTTTAAAACAATTTCTCAGCAAAGCTCCCAACAGACCCCAACATCTGCTTGCAGCTGTGCCATCATCTCTTTTTCCCAAATTGAAGCTGCCATGACAGCATATACAACGGGCAGACACCAAAACCAGTGTTTTTTTTTTAATTTAGTGTATTTTATGACACTTTGTTCTTAGAGGTCTGCTATGGAAATTAAACTATTAAGGCAAGTAATGATCCAATCAGCCAAGCTCACTTCTCCGTCATCCCATTACCGCTTGTCTTGGGTCTGATAATTCAGTTTAAGTCTAATCCATTCAAAACAAGCAGCTGGAGGATGTGGAGTGAGAGGATTTATTTAAAGCCAACGTGGAATCAGAAATGACAGCAGAGAAAAAGCTGATGAGATGCAAGTTAAAGGTACAACAAAAATGAGCCTTTTCTCAGCTGAAATAAGAACACCAACTTTGCATAAGAAATTAAAAAGCTTTTAATAATTTAGAGCCAGATGGGAGCAATCTAACAAACCAAAACAAATAATTTAGGTTTTGCTCGCAGCAATGATGTAAATACAGGTAGTCCTCGACTTACGACGTTTCAGGGTTACGTCATGAATCTCATAATTTTTTTTTTGAAAAATCTTATTTTATGTGTTTAAATGTTCTTGATTTTATGTGTATAGCACTTTGTTGCAGCTGTGGTTGTTTTAAATGGCTTTATAAATAAAGTATTATTATTATTATTATTTAGAAGCCGATTTACGCAGTTTCCGGCAGTGTCTGGCAGTTTTCGGCAGTGTCCGGCAGTTTTCGGTTAGCTTCGGTTAGCTCCGGCCTCAACAGCCGGCTTTGGACGGACCGTGTGTCTGATCAGAGGTTGCCTCGCTCGGATGAGCTAGAAACGCTCGGTGAACTCTGTGGACGTCTCAGGCGGAGGAACGGCTTGGTTGTTGTGTAGTTCTCATTCCAGTAACCAACATTCGGATGTTGGTGGGACCCCGAGCTAACATGCTAAAACGCGGACGAACGGCTTCACCAGCTCCCAGTAAGTTATTAACTCTTTTTTCCCCTTCATTATGGCTCCAAATGTATGGAGCTAACATGCTAACAGGCCTTACTGTAAACAGTTTGGACTGCGTGAAGCAGCAGAAAGCTGCAGAGCTCGGATGTGCAACGAGCTAACATGCTAACAGACGGAGGGCTTCACCAGCTCCCAGACC
>JBBPBX010026223.1:0-23861 GCA_038048925.1 Garcialebias charrua | reverse complement strand
CTGCCGGGTTCCGAACGCGTCTTGAGCATCAAAAACGCTCCTACCGCACTGTGTTGGCTGCTTGTCAACAGATGTCTGTTCACATCGAACGCGTCTGATGACGCGCAGTGGGAGGAGCGTCTTGGTCCTTTTCCGGTCGGGTTTGTTTTGTTTCTTGTACACCGGGCAGATAAAATCAGCTGTTCATGAGCCTCATTACTACTTGAGTGGGTTTTCTACGAGCCGAACTGCAGCTCTGAAAGTCTTTGTTGAGATTAAAATGTTTTTTCATGTTTGGGATGATCGTACGCTCGAGCGGACAGCGGCAACTGTAAAAATGCCAAGTTTCTTACCGGAGGCTGGTTTCTTCATGGAGGCTCGATGGGGTAAGTTTAAAAAGTCCAGAAAAAGTCCTGTCGTTGTTGCGTCATCACATAGCAGAGGCTCTCCCGATTGGTTGCTGCTGAGCGGCGAGCAGCCGAAGTAGGTCAAAGTTCATTTGGTTGAACTCCGGCAGTCGCTGCTTGGACTCGCCGCGGGCGCAGAAAAGACCTGCCGCGCCGTGCAGCGCTGCTCGGACTGCTCAAAACACGCCGCGTCACGCTTCGCCGCCCCTCGATGCTCGGACACATAGACATTGCATGTAAACCGGCTGCTTCGGCTGCTCGAAATGTGTTCGGTGGGAACCCGGCAGCGACGAGCTGCTTGGAACTACTGAGAGCTGCATGAACCACGTAACCGCCTATCGGCGAGTTCAAAGGAGTGTCGCAACTCTCTCTCTATAGGGCTCTGGGGAGTCTATGGGAGTTCACCACACACCCCTCAGCCTCAGCACATCAATCAATCAATCAGTCGTCATTCCTTGCACCTGTGATCTTTAAACTCCTGCCAAACCTCAGAGTTTGTGACAAAGCTCGTAGAACCATTAAAAATGCAAAAAAGACAACATGGAGAGACTATTGCTCCAGCATAGGATCAGAAGTTAAACTTCAAAACGTTTGGTCAATGTTTAAGAAAATGAGTGGAAAAAGAAGTGCAGTGAAAATACCAGCATTGATTAGAGATCAAGAAATAATTGTTGAAAATAAAGATAAAGCTGATGTACTGGGTGAAGCATTTGCTGCAGTACACAATGGGCAACATCTAGGAGACCTACATAAACAAAAACTTGAACAGAAAATCACAGAAATTAGTGATGTGGGAAAAAAGAAAGAAGACTCTTTATCTACATTAGATGAAGACATACAACTGACTGAACTGAAAACAGTATTAAATAATACAAAATACTCAGCTCCAGGAGAAGATAATTTATGTCATGCAATGTTCCGTAAACTCCCTGAAGTTTCATTAAAACTAGTTCTTGAGCTATTTAATAAAATATGGAAAGAGGGAGAAATTCCAAATTGTTGGAAGAGAGCTACAATTCTTCCGATCAATAAGCCAGGAAAAGACTCATCAAATCCCAATAATTATAGACCCATAGCATTAACGTCTCACATGTGTAAATGGATGGAGAAAATATTAGTTAACAGAATAATGTACATGTTAGAACAAAGAGAACTCATTAGCAAATATCAGTGTGGATTCAGAACAGGGCGGTCAACAACAGATGCACTGGTTAGAGTTAGTAATGACATAGAAAAAGCACTCAAAATGAAAGAAATTATGGTGATAGTGTTCTTGGACATAGAAAAAGCATATGACTCAATGTGGAGAGAAGGATTACTAATAAAATTAGATCAAATGGGAATAGGGGGAGGGTATATAATTGGATATCAAGTTTCTTCACTGATAGGAAAATTAGATACATTTTCTGCCTTTGTCTTTGCAGGCAGCAGATTGTGCAATGTGTACAACTTGTGACGTGGTTTCAGGAAGTCAAAGCAAGATATAGAAATAATCTTGGACGAAGGCAATTAGTGGCTTGACATTATTTTATTATTTTTTATTGTACTCTATGAACACCCCATGAGGAATTAATTCCCTGCATTTTTCTCCATCACATATGTGGAGCAGAGAGCTGCCATAGGTACCTGGGGAGCAGCTGGGGGGCGGGGTTAAGAACTTCACTCAAAATCCCACAATGGGACAAATAAGGGTGGAGGCAGGTGTGGGTGCTTCACCTTTCCCACTCCTATTTTTTATATAACAGTCAGGGGATTTGAATAATCATAAGTTCATCTTCTCTAACCTCTGTGCCCCCAACCTCCTCGGACTTAGCAGTCCCTACAAACCTCAGCTAAGTGACGGATGTTATGCACAAAACCAAAACTGCTAAATAGAATTTCTCTAATGTGTTTTTTCTTTTCCTTCACTGATGAATCAAAAGACTTTCAATGCTCTTGTGTACAGGTGGGACCGGGGCCCCCCGGCGTCATGCATGGGATCTGAAGGGCAAGGTTAGTGATATGGAGGGCAAAATGCGTAACTACCAGGCCAGGATCAAATCTATAAACGAGGAGAATGGAGTGCTCAAAGACTCGATGGTCCAAACCCAGTCCAGGATGGCTGAACTCGAAAAAGAGGCTGAGACCCAAAAGAGCAAAATCAGGTTTGAGGGAGATACTTTTCAAAATCAATATAATAATAATTATTATTATTATTTATTTATTATTCCTTCAATGATGATTTTGTTTTCTTCATATAGCGAGTATGAAGTGGAGCTTCAGGCTTTGTCAGGTGTCCGAGAAGAGTTTGAGAAGGTGTCAAGTGAGAAGAGCGTCCTTGAAAAGAAGCTCTGTATCTTGGAGGAATCTTTCAAAGCTCTGGAGACTCTGTGGAACAGCCAGGAAGCAGAGCTGCAGGCCATGAAGGTAAAGGGTCTCCATTGAACACGGGTGTTTTAAATGATGATGTTCATTCATTTGGTGACCATGACCTGTTTAAATGGATTTAGTAACAGATTTTATTTTTGTTTAGCTTCAGGTTGACCTAAGAAGCTCTGAAGAAGAGGTCTGCTGTCTAAAAGAAACCGTGGCCCAGCAGGAAGATGAACTCCATGCTGGAGAGATGAGCGCAGACGGCTTCATAACATCATCCAGGAGCTCAAGGTGAGTTACCGCCTGGTTCAACCAGGAAGTACTGGTACCCTAACACTCTCAGATACACATCCTTTAGGATTGTCTGTTTGTTGTCCACTGTTTGAGTTAAAGTTTAATTATAATTCACCTGGAACATTGATTTGGGGAAATTATTGGTGCGATTTTTTGTTTTTATGTAATTCTAAATCACTTGTAGGCGTGATGCAGCCAGAGCAGCAGCCAGAGCTACCACACCCAGGCTTCACTAGGCCCAAGCTTTGGCAAGCTCTGCCTGTTCCAGCTACTTCCAAGCCCTGTCTGGCCCAGGTTCCATCAGGCCTTGGTTTCATCGGGCCTAGGCTCCACCAGGCCTCACCAGGCACAGGCTGCCTTGTACAGGATACTCAAGGCTCAGGACGTTCTTGTTTAAACTTTGCCTATTTGCCTATTTTTATTAAACTTGGCCTACTTAATGCCTGGAAGATTAATATTGTTTGAACTGATTGGGAAAAGGGGCAGATATAATAAAAACATTTCTTCTTTCTGCCACCTTTCTTTAAAAAAAAATATTTTGTACGTTATCATTTATGGGATTGTCTTGTTTTGTATTTTTTGTTAAAAAAAATTATAAACATATTTATCTGAAAAATGCCACCTAAAAAGTGTGAGGACTGTTTCTCTCTCAACTGTACGTGACCTCTTGGATCAACAAAAATCCTTATGACCTAATTAAACAACAAGAAAACGACTTCAAGAGTTTTGTGCAAATGATCCATGGTTCCAACAACAAACGTTACAATGATTTGAGTAGAGAAGTACAGGACCTCAAAAGGAGCCTAGAATACTCTCAAAAAGAAGTTGATGAGCTGAAAACTACTTTACAGGCCTTGACTACTGATGCTACCAAACATCTTCAGTCTAATGCAGAGGCTCTGAAAGCTGAGAACAACCAATGGATGGCCAAAATTGACCAAAATTGACTATCTGGAAAACCATTCCAGGAGGAAAAACAATGTAGTTGATGGTATCCCAGAATCACCAAATGAAAAATGGCCTGACTCAGAAAAAATTTAGAAATTCTAAATGGCAAATTAAACATCAATCAAAAGCACATTGAAATTGATCAAGAAGGGCGGCCGTGGTGTAGTGGTAATGGCAGTCGTCTCCCGATCGGAAAGTTGGCGGTTCGACTCCCAGGAACCGCACCATGTGTCGTTGTGTCCTTGGGCAAGACACTTAACCCTGAGTTGCTCCCGGTAGGACTGGAAAGCACCTTGCATGGTAGTCTGCCGCCACCGGTTTATGAATGTGTGTAGCATTCAATATATGTGTAGCACTTTGAGATTTTCAGTAATGAAAAGTGCGTTATAAATTGAATTAATTATTATTATTATTATTATTAATCAGACACACCGTCTTGGAAAGCCATTAAAGGATTGTGACAAAAGACCAAGACAGATAATAGTTAAACTCTATAGATATAAAGACAAACGGCTCATCCTGTCAAAAGCAAACTAACTGAAAGGCTCAAACATCGAGGACTATTCAGAGGCCGTGCGTCAAAAGCGTAAAGAACTTCTGCCTGAGATGAAAGCTGCAAGAGGAGAATGGGCCTATCTGAATTATGATCGACTCATAGTGCGACCCATGAGTGAGCGTCCTACGAGAGAGCGGTACATGGGTTCTAATGAGGAGGATCAA
Source organism: Garcialebias charrua (assembly GCA_038048925.1). Taxonomy (NCBI): domain Eukaryota; kingdom Metazoa; phylum Chordata; class Actinopteri; order Cyprinodontiformes; family Rivulidae; genus Garcialebias; species Garcialebias charrua. The sequence goes on along the minus strand of JBBPBX010026223.1, from coordinate 19,161 downwards.
TAATCTGTTGCCCTGGCATTCACAACTATGTTTTTAATTTTCTTTTCATCTTATGGTAGATCATGTTCCCCGAAGCAAAAAATGAATTTATGTACTAATTTAACTTCTGGTAGTGACCCTCCAAACTTAACATCCAATAATAATTACCGGTAGTTCAGCTTGTGTTTTCACTCATCAGTCCCAGACTCATTCACTATTTCCTTCTTCCAGATAAAAAGCAGGACATTGCTGTTCCTTCCGCTGTTGTCATGCCGACACCATCAAAGCGAGGCAGGAAGAGCAAACAGATGATGAGCAGAGTAAGTGGAGTTCTTCCTCCAGGAAGTGATGCTTTAATTTTGGCACATCTTTCAGCTGGTGGACAGGTAAAGTTCTTCGTGGGTGTTACTGTATTATGTATTGATTTATCATTACCTGTATCCTTAATTATATTTTGTTGTTATGTTACAAAGGGGCCAAAGGGGTCAGGTGCAATGTGAGATGGGTGGTGGCCGAGGGCGGGGACCCTGGCGTTCTGATCCTCGGCTACAGAAGCTGGCCATTGGGACATGGAATGTCACCTCTCTGGTGGGGAAGGAGCCTGAGCTAGTGTGTGAGGTTGAGAGGTTCCGACTAGAAATAGTCGGACTCACCTCAACGCATGGCTCTGGCTCTGGAACCAGTTTCCTTGAGAGGGGTTGGACACTCTTCCACTCTGGAGTTGCCCCTGGTGAGAGGCGCCGAGCAGGAGTGGGCATACTGGTTGCCCCCCATCTTGGTGCCTGTACGTTGGGGTTCACCCCGGTGAACGAGAGGGTAGCCTCCCTTCGCCTACGTGTGGGGGGACGGGCTCTGACTGTTGTTTGTGCCTATGCACCAAACGGCAGCTCAGACTACCCACCCTTTTTGGAGTCCTTGGAGGGGGTATTGGAGAGTGCGCCTCCTGGGGACTCCCTTGTTCTACTGGGGGACTTCAACGCTCACGTGGGCAATGACAGTGAGACCTGGAGGGGTGTGGTTGGGAGGAACGGCCCCCCTGATCTGAACCCGAGTGGTGTTCTGTTGTTGGACTTCTGTGCTCGTCATGGATTGTCCATAACGAACACCATGTTCAGGCATAAGGGTGTCCATATGTGCTCTTGGCACCAGGACACCCTAGGTCGCAGTTCGATGATCGACTTTGTTGTCGTCTCATCTGATCTGCGGCCGCATGTCCTGGACACTCGGGTGAAGAGAGGGGCGGAGCTGTCAACTGACCACTACCTGGTGGTGAGTTGGCTCCGATGGTGGGGGAGGATGCCGGTCAGACCTGGCAGACCCAAACGTATTGTGAGGGTCTGCTGGGAACGTCTGGCAGAGTCTCCCGTAAGACGGAGCTTTAACTCCCACCTCCGGGAGAGCTTTGAACACGTTCCGAGGGAGGCGGGGGACATGGAGTCCGAGTGGGCCGTGTTCCGCGCCTCTATTGTCGAGGCAGCTTATCGGAGCTGTGGCCGCAAGGTTGTTGGTGCCTGTCGTGGTGGCAACCCTCGAACCCGGTGGTGGACACCGGCAGTGAGGGATGCTGTCAGGCTGAAGAAGGAGTCCTATTGGGCCTTTTTGGCTTGTGGGACCCCGGAAGCAGCTGATAGGTACCGGCAGTCCAAGCGGCATGCGGCTCGGGTGGTTGCTGAGGCAAAAACTCGGGCGTGGGAGGAGTTCGGAGAGGCCATGGAGAATGACTTCCGTACGGCTTCGAGGCGATTCTGGTCCACCATCCGGCGTCTCAGGGGGGGAAAGAGGTACGCGACCAACACCATTTATGGTGGGGGTGGCGTGCTGCTGACCTCAACTCGGGATGTTGTGAGTCGGTGGGCGGAATACTTCGAAGACCTCCTCAATCCTACTGGCACGTCTTCCACTGAGGAAGCGGAGCCTGGGGACTTTGGGTCGGGTTCTCCGATCTCTGGTGCTGAGGTCGCCGAGGTGGTTAAAAAGCTCCGCGGTGGCAAGGCTCCGGGGGTGGATGAGATTCGTCCTGAGTTCCTTAGGGCTCTGGATGTTGTAGGGTTGTGTTGGCTTACGCGACTCTGCAATATCGCGTGGACATCGGGGGCAGTTCCCTTGGATTGGCAGACTGGGGTGGTGGTTCCCCTATTCAAAAAGGGGGACCGTAGGGTGTGTTCCAACTATAGGGGGATCACACTCTTAAGCCTCCCTGGTAAGGTCTATTCAGGGGTTCTGGAGAGGAGGGTCCGTCGGATAGTCGAACCTCGGATTCAGGAGGAGCAGTGTGGTTTTCGTCCTGGTCGTGGAACACTGGACCAGCTCTACACCCTCAACAGGGTCCTGGAGGGTGCGTGGGAGTTTGCCCAACCAGTTTACATGTGCTTTGTGGACTTGGAGAAGGCATTCGACCGCGTCCCTCGGGGGGTTCTGTGGGGGGTACTCCGGGAGTATGGGGTACCAGGCCCTTTGATAAGGGCTGTTAGGTCCCTGTACGACCGGTGTCAGAGCTTGGTCCGCATTGCCGGCAGTAAGTCAGGCTCGTTTCCGGTGAGAGTTGGACTCCGCCAAGGTTGCCCTTTGTCACCGATTCTGTTCATAACTTTTATGGACAGAATTTCTAGGCGCAGCCAAGGTGTTGAGAGGATCCGTTTTGGTGGCCTTAGAATCGCTTCTCTGTTTTTTGCAGATGATGTGGTCCTACTGGCTTCATCAGTTCGTGATTTACAACTTTCACTGGAGCGGTTTGCAGCCGAGTGTGATGCGGCCGGGATGAGGATCAGTTCCTCCAAATCCGAGGCCATGGTCTTGAGCCGGAAAAGGGTAGCATGCCCTCTCCGGGTCGGGGAGGAGGTCCTGCCCCAAGTGGAGGAGTTTAAGTATCTCGGGATCTTGTTCACGAATGAGGGAAAACTGGAGCGTGAGATCGATAGGCGGATAGGTGCAGCGTCCGCAGTGAAGCGGGCGCTGTACCGGTCTGTCGTGGTGAAGAGAGAGCTGAGTCAAAAGGCAAAGCTCTCAATTTACCGATCGATCTACGTTCCCACCCTCATCTATGGTCATGAGCTTTGGGTTATGACCGAAAGAACAAGATCTCGGATACAAGCGGCTGAAATGAGTTTTCTCCGCAGGGTGGCTGGACTCTCCCTTAGAGATAGGGTGAGAAGCTCGGTCATCCGGGAGGGACTCGGAGTAGAGCCGCTGCTTCTCCACATCGAGAGGAGCCAGTTGAGGTGGCTCGGGCATCTGGTTAGGATGCCTCCTGGACGCCTCCCTGGTGAGGTGTTCCGGGCATGTCCCACCGGGAGGAGACCCAGAGGAAGACCCAGGACACGCTGGAGGGACTATGTTTCTCGGCTGGCCTGGGAACGCCTTGGGATTCCCCCGGAGGAGCTGCTCCAAGTGGCTGGGGAGAGGGAAGTCTGGGCCTCCCTACTTAGGCTGCTACCCCCGCGACCCGACCCCGGATAAGCGGAAGAAGATGGATGGATGGATGGATGTTATGTTACAGCACCACAGTTCAGACCTATACGATCTGTCAAATGATGAGGATGATCATACTGGCAAAGATGGACCCAAATCCTACAGGTAGTAGAAGAATATTTTGATTAGATAAAAGCAAAATTGTTCATCTGCCAGTTCATTCTTTACTTTTTGAACCTTTCTTTCAGACTGCTGTGTTTACTGTAAAACCTCTTGTTTCTTTCCCTGTCCTGCTGCCAAGGTGTCGGATGTGTGCAGTGACGTTCTTCAGCAAGTCAGACATGCAGATCCACGCCAAGTCCCACACAGAGGCCAAGCCCCACAAGTGCCCCCATTGCTCCAAGTCGTTTGCCAACTCCAGCTACTTATCCCAACACATCCGCATCCACAGCGGGGCCATGCCCTACACCTGCACCTACTGCCAGAAAACTTTCAGGCAGCTCGGTCACCTACAGCAGCACACACGGTACTGGGCTAACTGGTTTGTGAGCTCCTGAGTGTGTGTATGTGTGCACGCCTGGTTGTGCTTGTCATATTTCCTGTGAGTGCATGAGCTTCTGTGTGGTGAGAAACGTGCAGGAACGAGCTGGTGAACTGGATAAATGTTGAAAGAGTATTGACAGGGTTAAGCTCTTGTTTTCACTGTTAAAGTATCACTTTAAGGTCACAATAAGTTTAATGTAAGACTAGATCGATCGTGTGAAGTTTGTTATGGAAGGTACCGTATTTTCCGGACTATAGGTCGCAGTTCTTTGCCTAATTTGCATGCCCTGCGACTAATAGAGAGGTGAGACTTGTTTATGGATTTTTCCCCATATTTTTAGACCAATTTTTGGCTCAGATATGACCGTTTTTCATTTTGGCAAAAAAAAAATGGCGCAGTACCACTTTCGGCCGCTAGGGGTGCAGTACCACTTTTTTCCGCTAGGGTACACGACCGTTCCCAGCTCATGTGTCTGTCCGAAAAAAGCCTCCTCTGCTCGGACTGACTCTGTCGCAGCCCGGCCTCCTGCTCTGGAGCTTTGACACTTCCAGAGAGTCCACCGACCGTTTCCAGCTCAGTGGCGTAACTTCCTGCAGGACTGGTATGGACGCGTCCCTACCAAAGTTGACCACTAGGGGGACAGTCCCCACCATTATTTTGTTCACATATTTTACTTTCTGTGCTGTGTATTTAACCCCATTCATGCAGCTACTCAGAAAGAAAAGAAAAAAGTTATCTCCGCTTCCCACCGTCAACGAACCCCGACAAAAAAACAAAAAAAAAAAAAAACCTTCCGAACAGCTGTTCTGACCAGCAGAGGCTCTGTCCGCGCATGCGCAGTTTGCAAGAAGTCATGACACGTAGAGGAGTCGTCTGATCACCCTACATGGCAAAATACGACCAAAAAGTAAGTAATTAAATTGTTTTGGTGCACAGTACTCATGGTGTTATTGTGTATTTACACAGTTTAGAGCGTGCATGCATTTCCTGAACGTAAGTACATCGTTTTGATGACGTTTTGCGTGTAATATGTGCGCAACTTCAGGAGGAGCAAAAACTACGTTTGTTTATGTGTGAACAGTGTGTGCGAAGTTAGTCTGAGCTTTGTGAATTTAATTTAGACAATATAATCATCCTGCTGCAGAGGAGGGAGGGATGGGGGACGAGTTGAAGAAGTGGCTGCAGATACTTCTACTAGCATATTTAGCTCCATCACGGTGAAGCAATGAACAATCTGAAAACAATCTGAAAAGCTCTGAAACAGGTGGAGCACGTTCTTATTTATCTTGAAGCAGACACAGAGCCCAGCTAAAAAGTCTTAAAGTCCTCCTTCTCTGAGTCTGGCTCTAAGTTTCAGCATCAGGTGGACCAGCAGGTTGTTCATGCTGCAGGGCAAGACAGGTCATGCTGCTGCAATACTGTGGAATAAATGCTGATAATTGTTTTACTAACTTTAATTAAAAAATTGTAATGATAGTGTGCACTTACTGTTTTTAGTTTGGAGCAAGCCTGGATAGATTGTTGTACTCAGTGCAGCAGCTCCTACAGATTAAAGTCCTCTAAATAGCTTCATTTCATTTTCAGAGTTTCTATCGGCCAAATTGTGACATCAGATGTTTAGAAGATTCTTCCCAATGGACAAAGTGGATTCTACCTGCAGGTGAGTAAATGCTGTAAGTTACAATATATGAATTATTGGGGGAATGGTGGTGCAGAGGTCAGAGAAGGTGGGCCTGTGATTGGAAAGTCTCGGGTTCAACTCCTGGTACTGTCAACATCAAAATGTGGATGGAAAATGTGAAACACGCACACCTGCCTCCACCCTCATTTGCCCCACTCTGAGCCCTTGAGCAAGGCCCTTAACCTCCACCATCTGCTCCCTAAACAAGTCTCTCTTAAAAATGAGTTCTCGTGACTTCAGTGAGACTACTCACATTCCACTCCTGTTTGGTATCAGTCAGACACCATTGCACGACTACAACTGGTACAGAATGCAGCAGCTCGATTTTTAACCAGTACAGACAAAACAGAGCACATCACACCAGTCCTGGCATCCCTGCACTGGTTCATCTTCGAATCCAGTTCAAAATTCTCCTGTATGTCTACAAATCGCTGAACAGTCCCCACCCCCCATCTCTGTTCTCTGAGGTCAGCGGACCAGTTACTTCTCACAGTTCCACTCGTCTTAAGGTCAGAGGTGACAGGAACTTCTCTGTAGCAGGTCCAAGACTCTGGAATGAGTTACCTCTGCTCATCAGACAGACCCCCTCCCTCTCAGTTTTCAAATCCCATTTAAAGACTCACTACTATTCAGTAGCTTTCAACACCGGATGATCTGTGTTTGAACTTGTTTGCTTCACACAGGTTGGTCGTTATATTTATTATCTGCAACGTTTTTATCTCTAAATTCCGTTTTTTTACTTCACTGTGTGTGTTGCCTGTTGTTTGATTGTTTGTACAGCACTTTGGTTGGCCTTGTCGCTATTTTAAGTGCTCTATAAATAAAATGGCATGGTATGGGTACAGTATCTGTATAAATAAAGGGTAAATGAAAAAAAGAAATTAACTTATGTGACCGATATTTTCAACCTTCATTAAAACATATTGTACATTTTTTCTTCCAGGTTCAGCTGACAGACGTGCCTGGAGCTGCAGAGCTGGTTATCTGGACACCAACAGAACATCTGGAGTTGGACATTTCTTTTGACAAAGACTTTACAGATACACAGATGAAACTCCTCCAGAATTTTAACTTTTCAAACATGCTTCCAGCCTTGGTAGATGAATTTGTTGCAAAGAAGATGCAGCGCTGCCATAAACACAAACACTGCATTTTAAAGATATTAAGGTAAGTACATACACAACACATCAAGAGCACTGTATGAAGCTAGGGAGAAAATAACAATCTTAATTGTTGTTGTATTTTACAAACCGGATTCCAAAATAGTTGGGACACTAAACAAATTTTGAATAAAAACTGAATGCAATGATGTGGAGGTGCCAACATCTAATACAGTATTTTATTCAGAATAGAACACAAATCACAGATCAAAAGTTTAAACTGAGAGAATGTATCATTTTAAGTGAAAAATATGTTGTTTCAAGATTTCATGGCGTCAACAAATCCCAAAAAAGTTGGGACACTAAAAAAATTGTGAATAAAAACTGAATGCAATGATGTGGAGGTGCCAACATCTAGTATTTTATTCAGAATAGAACACAAATCACAGATCAAAAGTTTAATCTGAGAGAATGTATCATTTTGAGGGAAAAATATGTTGTTTCAAAATTTCATGGCATCAACAAATCCCCCAAAAAGTTGGGACAAGTCCATTTTTACCACTGTGTGTCATCCCCCCTTCTTCTTACAACACTCAACAGACGTCTGGGGACAGAGGAGACCAGTTTCTCAAGTTTAGAAATAGGAATGCTCTACATTCATGTCTAATACAGGCCTCTAACTGTTCAATCGTCTTGGGCCTTCTTTGTTGCACCTTCCTCTTTATGATGCACCAAATGTTCTCTATAGGTGAAAGATCTGGACTGCAGGCTGGACATTTCAGTACCGGATCCTTCTCCTACGTAGCCATGATGTTGTGATTGCTGCAGAATGTGGTCTGGCATTATCTTGTTGAAAAATGCAGGGTCTTCCCTGAAAGAGATGACGTCTAGATGGAGCATATGTTGTTCTAGAACCTGAACATAGTTCTCTGCATTAATGGAGCCTTTCCAGACATGCAAGCTGCCCATGCCACAAGCGCTCATGCAACCCCATACCATCAGTGATGCAGGCTTCTGAACGGAGCGTTGATAACAACTTGGGCTATCCTTGTCCTCTCTGGTCCGGATGACATGGCGTCCCAGTGTTCCATAAAGAACTTCAAATCGTGACTCATCTGACCACAGAACAGTCTTCCATTTTGCCACACTCCATTTTAAATGACCCCTGGCCCAGTGCAAACGTCTGAGCTTGTGGAGCTTGCTTAGAAATGGCTTCCTCTTTGCACTGTAGAGTTTCAGCTGGCAACGGCGGATGGCACGGTGGATTGTGTTCACTGACAATGCTTTCTGGAAGTATTCCTGAGCCCATTCTGTTATTTCCTTGACAGTGGCATTCCTGTTTGAGGTGCAGTGACGTTTAAGGGCCCGGAGATCACGAGCATCCAGTAGAGTTTTACGGCCTTGACCCTTACGCACAGCGATTGTTCCAGATTCTCTGAATCTTTTGATGATGTTATGCACGGTTGATGATGATAACTTAAAAGTCTTTGCTATTTTACGCTGGGTAACACCATTCTGGTATTGCTGCACCATCTTTCTGCTCAACAATGGTGGAATTGGTGATCCTCTTACCATCTTGGCTTCTGAGAGACACTGACACTCTGAGAAGCTCTTTTTATACCCAATCATGTTGTCAATTGACCTAATTAGTGTTAATTGGTCTTCCAGATGTTCGTTATATGCTCAATTTCCTTTTTCCAGCCACTTATTGCTACTTGTCCCAACTTTTTTGGGATTTGTTGACACTGTGAAATTTTGAATCAACATATTTTTCCTTTAAAATGTTACATTTACTCAGATTAAACTTTTGATCTGTCATCTATGTTCTATTACGAATAAAATATTGACATTTGCCATCTTCACATCATTGCATTCAGTTTTTATTCACAATTTGTTTAGTGTCCCAACTTTTTTGGAATCCGGTTTGTAGTATTATTTTCATTCATTCATTCAACCTTTATCTTTATTATCTTGTAATGCTCTTTGGACAATGCAAGTTGTTGCTGGAAGGTCCTATTTAAATAAAGTTTTTTATTGTTATTCCTGTTAACAATGTCTTTCTGTATCGTGCCTTCTTCCAAAGACTTTTTGTATAAAACTTGTGTGCTGATGAAATGAAAATGAAGGTGTTAGTAACATTGTACAATGATCTGACAGGATAAATGCTAACTCAGGGTGTCATACAGCTGTTAAACTGCTACTCAGTGTCATACAGCTGTTACACTGCTAGTAAGGGTGTCATACAGCTGTTGAACTCTAGTAAGGGTGTCATACAACTGTTATTGTTATTATGACATACACAATTGAAAAAAGTACCGGTACTTTGTCCAAAAAAGCAGATGCAGCATTTTCGATTTCCGTCCCCACCAACTTTCAACACAAAGTTACTCCCTTGCCTCATGTGTCCGAAAAAAAGCCTCCTCTGCTCGGACTGACTCTGTCGCTGCCCGGCCTCCTGCTTTGGAGGTAAGAACTACAAAACCACAGGACAGATTTTCTTTAAATTTACAGAACGTAATTACTAGGTGGCCATTTACAAACTGTTAGCTGCAGGAGATGTTTAGAGCTAAAAAAATCGATCTTTTAGCATCGTTGTTTGTTAGCGGTTAGCTTACCGTAAACTGATACTATTTAGATAAATAACTCAACAGGTAACAGGACAGTTTTTAATCAAACTTACAGAACGTAATTACTTGGTGGTCATTTACAAACTGTGAACTGTATGAGACATTTGAGCTAAAATTCGATTTATTTATATATTTTTTTGTAGCGCACGCGACGGTTTGGAAGAAGTCAAAGTGAAACAATTTAAATCTGTTATGATTTCCAAGGGTAACCCAGTTGGTAACGAGACCCAGAACGACACAAGACCAAAAGGTGCAAAAGTAACAGTGTTTATATACAGTGCAGATATCTATATACAAATATACAGGGATCCTCTGGATTTCCTAGAAGATGAAAACAGACAGTCAGATGGGCTTGACCAGAAGCCTCTCTCAGGATAATCGATTTTTTTGTTTGTTTGGTATTTTCCTTACAGATGAAAAAGGAGGATGATTGTTCCAGAGAATCCTTAACTCCTTGAGATGAATCCCAGAGGGCGAGTGAGACAGGCAAGTGAATGGAGGGCAGGGCACGACGAGCAGAGTGCTGGAACCAGGAGAATCTTGAGGATCACGGGGACTGAGAACACAACAAGAACAGGGTAAGTGTCTCTCAAAGTACTCACGAACTGGCTAGAAGCATAAATACCATGCGTAGGCATCAATGCTCCAGCGAAGAGTAGAACTTGACTGCAGCCTTAAGTACAAGTGGAGCTCGTCAGGGGAACGACCGTCAGCTGTGGATGATTGGCGGCCATCTTGGAGCTGCAGCAAGTCTTACAGTATCCCCCCCTCAAGGGGTGCTCCCAGGCGACCCAAAACGCTTCTCAGGGTGATCCCTGAAGAAAACGGTGATCAGACTGGGATCCAGGATGAAGCAGCGAGGAATCCACGACTGCTCCTCGGGACCATACCCCTCCCAGTCCACAAGATACTGGAAACCTCTCCCACAACGGCGCACATCCAGAATGGCACGGACGGTGAAAGCCGGACGATTGTCAATGAGACGAGCAGGCGGAGGGAGGCTGGCAGGCGGGCACAAAGGACTCTCAGAAACGGGCTTGATCTGGGATACGTGAAAGGTTGGATAAATCCTCATGGAAGCGGGCAGCTGAAGACGCCGCAGAGGGGTTGATGATCCGGAGAATAGGGAACGGCCCGATGAATCGAGGCGCCAACTTCCTCGGGGTGTCCGTCAGGGTGATGTTCCTGGTGGAAAGCCAAACCCTCTGACCCACCTGATAGGAGGGCGAAGATCGGTGGCAGTCCGCAAACCTCTTATTTTGGGCGGCTGTACGGAGAAGTGCTGCCTTAGCCTGGCACCAGATACGCCGACAGCTTTGGAAATGGTGCTGTACTGACGGCACTGATATGTCCGACTCTTGACTGGGGAACAAAAGAGGCCAATATCCCAGCGAAGCTTCAAAAGGTGTCATACCTGTGGCTGCAGACGTATGGGCATTGTAGGCATACTCCACCCAGACCAGATGTCGACTCCAGACAGATGGATTGCCCTCAACGAGGCATTGAAGGGTGGCCTCGAGCTCCTGGTTGCAACGTTCAGCCTGACCATTGGACTACGGGTGATGGCCGGAGGTGAGACTGGTTGACGCCCCCAAGGCATTACAAAAACTGCGCCACACATGAGAGACGAACTGGGGACCCCTATCCGACACCACGTCGGAAGGGACACCATGAATACGAAAAATGTTCTGTACAAGGAGATGAGCAGTCTCCATAGCAGAAGGTAACTTTGGAAGAGGTACAAAATGGGCTGCTTTAGAAAACCTGTCGATGACGGTGAGAATGGTGGTGTTACCTTCAGAAGGAGGTAAGCCAGTAACGAAATCAACAGCGATGTGTGACCATGGGCGGCTGGGCGTGAGTAATGGTTGAAGAAGACCTGCAGGGGGATGAGTACCAGTCTTGTTCCTGACACATGTGGGACAAGCTGCAACAAAGTCTTTAACGTCTTGGGACAAGGTGGGCCACCAGAAATGGGTCTTTGTTAACAACAACATACGTGAAATACCTGGGTGACAAGAGAGCTTGTTTGTATGCACCCATTTGAGTACCTTGGATCTCATGGTGGTGGGAACGAAGAGCATACCAGGAGGTCCTGTGCTAGGGTCTGGTTTTGAACGATGGGCTTCATAAACCTCCTGGGCAATGGGCCAGGTGAGGGCTCCAACGATGCAAGCCAGAGGTAAGATGTTCTCTTCGACTTCTGGAGCATCTGGAGGAGAAAACTGACGGGACAGAGCATCGGGCTTAACATTCTTAGAACCAGGTCTGAAAGTCGGTGTGTAATTGAATCTATTGAAAAACAGTGACCAGCGTACCTACCTGGGATTTAGACATTTATCATCTCTGAGATAAGTGAGGTTCTTATGATCAGTCCAAATGAGAAAAGGTAGCTCCGTGCCCTCAAGCCAGTGACGCCACTCCTCTAGTGCTAGTTTTACAGCTAGTAACTCTCTGTTACCCACATCATAATTCCGTTCAGCTGGGGACAGATGGCGAGAGAAAAATGCACATGGGTGCACTCTGTTGTCCAAAGGTGATCTCTGCGACAAAACGGCTCCTACCCCAGTGTCAGAAGCATCCACCTCAAGGATAAACTGACGAGTGATGTCTGGATGACAGAAGATGGGTGTGGAAGAAAAAAGCTGTTTGAGCTTACTGAAAGCCGAGTTGTCTTCCGGAGTCCATCTGAAATTTCTGTTGGTAGATGTGAGTTGAGATAGAGGTGCTGCGATGCGACTGTAGTCCTTAATACAGCGTCTGTAGAAGTTTGCGAAGCCCAAGAAACGTTGCAGTTGTTTCCTGGCCTCAGGAATCGGCCACTCCACCATTGCCTTAGTCTTCTCAGGGTCTGCCCTTTAGTGTCCTTCTCCAAAGATAAAACCCAAAAAAGCAACAGAAAAAGTGTGAAAAGCACATTTTTCACCTTTTACAAAAAGTTGGTTCTCATACAGTCTTTGGAGCACCGTCCGGACATGCGTGATATGTTCATTCTCATTCCTGGAATAAATGAGAATATCATCCAAGTAAACAAACAAAATCACCAATAAAGTATCGTAAAACATCATTGACCAGTGCTTGAAACACTGCTGGAGCATTGGTAAGGCCGAAAGGCATGACAAGATACTCGAAGTGTCCCAAGGGTGTCTTAAAAGCTGTTTTCCATTCATCACCCTCTCGGACACGGATGAGGTGATAACCATTACGTAGATCCAATTTGGAAAAGATAGTGGCTAGTTGTCACTGCTCATGGATAGAGTCGAGTAGTGGTAAAGGATACTTGTTCTTTATAGTAATAATATTCAACCCCCGATAGTCAATGCAAGGGCGTAGTGTCTTGTCTTTCTTAGCAACAAAAAAGAACCCTGCCCCCAGTGGGGAAGTTGAAGGGCGGATGATACCTGAATCCAAGGACTCCTCGATGTAGGACTTCATGGATCCACGTTCAGGGCCTGAGAGGTGATATAAACGGCTAGATGGCAGAGGCGCTCCAGGAAGAAGGTCAATGGCACAGTCATAGGGACGATGGGGAGGAAGAGAGAGAGCCTTCACTTTACTGAAAACTGGAGACAGATCATGATACTCGGGGGGGATGGTGGATAGATCAATGTTCTCAGCTTCTTGTACACTAGTAAAAGGATTGGAGATGTCTGAGTGAACGCAATCTTTCAAACACTTGTCGGTCCATTTCTCTATTCTGCCCAACTCCCAATTGATGTGGGGATTATGGTTATTTAACCAGGGAAACCCTAAAATCATTTGAGTGTTGGGTGAATCAAACACAAAGAAACTAACAAATTCGTGGTGATTACCAGATGTGATTAAATGCAAGTCTTCATTCTTAAAACAAATCTGTGCTAAAGTCTCCCCAGTTACTCCAGCAACATAAACTGGGTCAATTTCAAGAACGGGGAGAGAAAATTCCTGAATTGAATCTTGACTAATTAAATTTTGCTCAGCACCAGAGTCAGTTAATGCTGACACAGGAAAACGATCTTGTTTGAACTGAATAACAGTAGGTAAAGTTAATCTACGCATGGAAGTGAAAGAGGAAGTGCCCACCAATAACTTCCGTTCTATTGGCGGGCATTTTCGTTTCCCAGAAGTGGGCATGAAGAAATATAATGTCCCTCTTTTCCACAATACAAGCATAGGTTAGAGTTCCTACGTCTCTGTTTTTCAACTGCTATCAAACGTGTTCTGCCAATCTGCATTGGTTCATGTTCAGGTAATGCCAACTGAGATCCAGTAGATGGAGGTAGCGAGCTTCGGGGTTTGGTACTGAAATTATAATCCCCACCTGATGACATAGAAAAGCTGGAAGTGTTGGGTCTCTGGTAGTTGTAGTCCCGTTCTCGGCGACGTTCCCGGAAGCGTTCATCAATGGAGATTGCTAAATTTATTAGCCTGTCGAAGTTAGGAGGATCGTCTCTTGCTGCAATCTGATCCTTAACGTAATCAGAGAGAGAATTTAAAAATGTACCTTGAAATGCCCTGTCGTTCCAATCCGTTTGAGCTGCAAGAATGCGGAAGTCCAGAGCGTGTTCGGAGATGGGTCGTCTATCCTGACGTAATCCCAACAAACGTTTCTCCGCATTGGGTTGTTGCAACGGCCGGTCAAAAATCAGGCAGAACTCGTTCAGAAACAGATCGAATGACACGGAGTCCAAATCACGGTTATGGAGGTAGAAAGTTGCCCATTGAAGAGCGTTACCTTTTAGTTGACTGTTGAGATAAGTGATTTTAGCGATGTCCGTGGAGTAGAGCTGAGGTGCCCCTTTGAAGGCGAGTTTGCACTGCAGGAGAAAACCTTCACATAATACTGGGTCTCCTGAGAAGAGTTCAGATGGTTTAACTAAAAAGATTGGACATTCATCTACAGCTGATTGTTTCAGAATAAAACGATTGGACATTCATCTACAGCTGATTGTTTCAGAATAAAATGATTGGACGTTCATCTACAGCTGATTGTTTCAGAATAAAATGATTGGACATTCATCTACAGCTGATTGTTTCAGAATAAAATGATTGGACGTTCATCTACAGCTGATTGTTTCAGAATAAAATGATTGGACGTTCATCTACACAGCTGATTGTTTCAGAATAAAATGATTGGACGTTCATCTACAGCTGATTGTTTCAGAATAAAATGATTGGACGTTCATCTACAGCTGATTGTTTCAGAATAAAATGATTGGACGTTCATCTACAGCTGATTGACATCAGCAGCCAGCCTATTGAACAAGGCTGCTTCAGTTAATCTATGTTTGCAAACAGCAGGGCTCAAACTTCAAACTACACACGGTGATGTAGTTTACAAACTACACACGGGGATGTAGTTTACAAACTACACACGGTGATGTAGTTTACGTGGTTGTAGTTTACGTGGTTGTAGTTTACGTGGTTGTAGTTTACGTGGTTGTAGCTGAGAGTCGTCAACGTACTTCGATCATGAAAACATTTTACAAGACGTCCATCTTGAATTAAAACTTTGTCATGAACGTTCTGGGCAACATGCATTACTTCAAGGAATGTTAGGCTTTGAATTATTATGGCGTTATGATTTTTAAAGGTCACAAATCAAGGTCAAAGGTTAACCAAGGTCTTTGTCAGGTCCATTGCTATAGACTGATAATGGTTTGTGGATGGGCATATATGTGCAGTATGTGGTACTGTGGTTGTAATATTGTGCAAAAGTCTTGAGCACACAACAGCTGTTCACAGCCTGAATTGGGTGCTTTAATCTTGAATGTTTATGTTATATTATGGTTCAGAGGAAAACAATTATCAAACAAATTCCTCTAAAAATGGTCAAGTGCAACAACTAAAAGACAAAATAATGAAACAGCAGCCTTCCTTGGAGGAATGCATGTTGCTCACCACCTTTCATGCCAGAGCTTTTCTGTTTTGTTCAGTCTTATCTTCAATAAGTAATGACGCATGTGATGTGTTATTTGTTAGAGGATGTTCTGAATGACTGTCAGATACTCCTAGCTCAATACCTGTCAATTCACTGATGTTTACACATTGTTGCACAGGACAATTAACTGCGGCGGCCATCTTGAAATGGACTCCAAAAGTTAATTAGTTGTAGATGTACAGCCAGTGATCACTTTCTGAGAGTTTAAATGAAACCCTTCTGGTGGTTCATGAGATATTATGCTAACAGAAACAAAAAATGGTAAAGTAGCTCTGATCCACCTTCTCTCAACTGACTTTAATCCAGAACAGACTAGTGACTAGTTTAAGACCAGGCTGTGCAGGTCTTAGAGTTAAACCAGCTCAAACAGCATTGTAGTCTGGGACTAGCCTTAATCTGGTCTATGAAACTTTCCTAAACATTTTAATCTAAAACTAATCTAATAAAATGTTTCACACAGGCCTGTGGCGCCCTCTGCTGACAGGAAGTGTAACAACCACATGTTGATTTATAATAACTGATAGAAACACATGAAAATATCTATCATATAAATAATCTTATATGGCCCTCTTTTATTTGTTCTTTATTTACTCCCCCTCGGCTCAATTTTTTAGGAAACCTGGGATAGCTTTTCATTTTTATGCTGATGATTGCCAGATCTATCTTCCCCTGGCTCAAAACAATACACTCCAGCAACTTACACACTGCCTTAACGATGTTAAGTCATGGTTTTCTCTAAACTTCCTCAGTCTAAACGAGAACAAGACTGAAGTCATGATGTTTAGACCGAGTTGCTGTCTTTCTTCCTGCGTAGATCTTGGCTCACTGTCTTTTTATCTCAGGGACTCTGTCCCCAATCTGGGGGTGAAGTTTGAGTCTGATTTTAAATTTGATAAACAGATCAGCAGTGTTGTTCAGGTTTTACAGCTTGCAAAAGTGAAACCAATCTTATCAAGACCTGACTTGGAAAAATTTATCCACGCTTTTATCACATCTCGTCTTGATTACTGTAATGCACTGTATGTAGGCATCAGCCAGACCTCTCTCGCCCGTCTGCAGCTCGTGCAGAACTCTGCTGCTCGCCTGTTAACTCAGACCCGTAGACGTGAGCATATGGCGTCCCTTCACTGGCTCCCTGTGCACTACAGAATTCATTTTAAACTTTTGCTATTTGTTTTTAAATGCCTGAACAACCTTGCCCCACCATATCTGTCTGAGCTGCTTCAGCCCTACTGCCCTCCCCGATCTCTAAGATCAGCTGATCAGTTGCTGCTGACAGTGCCCAAAACTAGGCTGAAGCTCAGAGGTGACAGAGCATTTTCTGTCGTTGCTCCCAGGCTGTGGAACAACTTACCACTGAGTGTCAGACAGGCCTCCTCTCTTCCTGTTTTTAAATCCCTTTTAAAAACACACTTTCACTCTTTGGCTTTTAAAACATGATCTTATTTTTATGGCATTTTAATACACCTGCAGAAAGACTGGTACATGTATTTTTTTTTTTGTATGTTTTGTATGTTTTTTATTGTTTTAATTGACTTGTCTTTTATGTTATTGTACAGCACTTTGGTTAAGCTTATGGTTTTTGAAATGTGCTTTACAAATAAAGTTGATTGATTGATTGATATAAATTAGATGATATCTAGGTTATATTATCTATTTATTGTGTATATATCACCGCGAGTGAGCCGAGCGTCGTGTACGCCGCCTGGAGCGCCGTAGGAGAGCCGGAGGACCGCGGCCTGGAGTTCGAGCTGTGCTGGGAGCCGTGAGAGAGCCGGGGCCAGGCGCCGTGAATGGGCCGAGCGTGAACGCCGCCTGGAGAGTCGTGGGAGAACCGGAGGACCGCGGCCTGGAGTTTCGAGCTGGACGGATCGCCGTGGGAGAGCCGGGTGACCGCCGCCTGGGGCTGGGCGGGCGTCGGAGCTGGACCTGGAGCTGCGTGCTGTGCAAACTGGGCTGCATCGGTTCTGGTGGGGGTCGGAGCTGGGCCTGGAACGTGCTGTGCTAACTGGGCTGCATCGGTTCTGGTGGGGATCGGAGCTGGGCCTGGAACGTGCTGTGCTAACTGGGCTGCATCGGTTCTGGTGGGGGTCGGAGCTGGGCCTGGAACGTGCTGTGCTAACTGGGCTGCATCGGTTCTGGTGGGGGTCGGAGCTGGGCCTGGAACGTGCTGTGCTAACTGGGCTGCATCGGTTCTGGTGGGGGTCGGAGCTGGGCCTGGAACGTACCTGTGCTAACTGGGCTGCATCGGTTCTGGTGGGGGTCTGAACTGGGCCTTGAGCCACCGGAGCTGAGTGCGGTGCTGGCTGGACTGCGTCTGATCTAGTGAGCGGACCTCTTCGGATGGTGGATCTGATTGCTGCAGGCTGCTGAAACCGTGAGTTCTGATCTAATAACTGCTGATCTGATCTGGTGCTGCACTGCTGGGCCACACAAATCATCTTTAGGCCTGTGAGCCTCGTGGAAAGGCCATGTGGTTCAGTGAATAAACCAAAGACCTGCTACCACTAGATCACAAACTCTGTAAGTATGACGAGAGGTAAAGGACCAAAGTCACCAGTCTCTGTAAATATACCATACCATACCAGCTTTATTTATAGAGCACTTTAAACACCTACAGGACCAAAGTGCTGTACACACAACAAAACAATCACAATCAGGTAATAAAATAATTAAAATAAATAAAAGTCACATAATAAAAGTTGAGGAAACATACACTCAGATAAAACAAGCGACTAAAATTATTAAAAGTCAACATCGCAGATGGTGTCATAGGCCAGGGAGAAGAGATGGGTTTTAAGAAGAGATTTAAAAACAGACAGGGAAGAGGCCTGTCTGATGTTCAAGGGAAGGTTGTTCCACAGTTTAGGAGCTGCCACAGCAAAAGCACGGTCTCCTCTGAGCTTGCGTTTTGTCTTTGGGACACTCAGGAGCAGCTGATCACATGACCTGAGGGATCGAGAGGGTGCGTATGGCTGCAGCAACTCGGACAGATAGGGCGGGGCAAGACCATTTTGCGCTTTAAAAGCAAATAAAAGAACTTTAAAATGAATCCTGTAATGTATGGGCAGCCAGTGCAGGGAGGTTAAAACAGGAGTAATGTGGTCAAACTTTCGTGTGCCAGTTAAAAGTCGTGCAGCGGCGTTCTGTACCCTCTGAAGCTGAGAGATACATGAATCACTGATTCCTATATAGAGTGCATTACAGTAGTCCAGCCGTGTGGTCACAAAGGCGTGAACTACTGTTTCAAAATGCTGCTTGGAAAGAATTGGCTTCACCTTAGCCAGCTGCCTCAGGTGGAAAAAACTAGTTTTAACAACTGCTCTGATGTGGTTTTCAAATTTTAGTCCGGCATCGATCTTGACCCCCAGGTTTGTAACAATAGGTCTGATGTATTGAGCCAAGGAACCAACATTGACCTTGGGAGTCTCAGTGGAGCTTCCAAAAACCATCACCTCAGTCTTCCCCTCATTAAACTTTAAAAAGTTCACAGCCATCCAGGCTTTGATGTCCTCCAGACATGAAAACAGAGGGGCCAGAGAGTTGGAGTCCTTTTTCTGAAGCGGGACATAAATCTGCGTATCATCCGCATAACAATGAAAGGAGATCCCATATTTTCTAAGAATGGAGCCAAGAGGGAGCAGGTACAGTGTGAAGAGGAGGGGGCCTAAGACTGAGCCCTGAGGAACCCCACACAGAAGAGGAGCAGAGGAGGAAATAAATATGAGAAATAAAGGACAAAAGTCACCAGACTCTGAGGGGAACAACTCAGAAATGCAAGACTTTAGAGAATCACTCAACTTTATGGGTAGACAAATAGAAAGTTTAACAGCAAAGATGGAATCCCAGGCCGGTCTGGTTAAAGAAATAAGAGAACTGAAAGAACTGGTAACTAACAAAGA
>JBBPBX010026222.1:1735-38277 GCA_038048925.1 Garcialebias charrua | reverse complement strand
CAGGAGACGCTGAAGGTAAACGGACTGACCTCCTCGGACGTCAAGGAAAGATCCATTCTTGACTGACCCTCAAAGGTAACGAGTCGCTGATTGTTTTACCTACCGGACCCGGGTCTATCTGATATCGCACGTAGAGTGTGTCATTCTTGATTGAACTCATTCACCCCAAGATAAACTTAATAATAACTCTTGCAGTGGGCTCCGGCGGGGGCCTGTGGGTTTGTCGCTGTTGGCTTCCCATGGGTCATTGTGTGCAGTCGCTGGTGGAGCTCGTCCGATTCTCCCCCTTGGTCAGATCTGTGGAAAGGGTGAGTGGCTCGTCTTGTTCGGGTGGCCCTGGGGACTCTGGGCTCGGGGTCCTTCTTGGGGTCTTGGGCTTTGATCGCCCCTTCGTCTGCCTCAGGCCTTGGGGGGGGGATCTCTGATGCTTCACAGTCACTACTAAATGTTCTATTGGAGGAACCTTATTCACTTATGCATGTTCACAGCCACACACAAATGGATGCAGGGATGTATATGTAGATATCATATGCAGATATGTAGATGGATATGTGATATGAATGTATATGTATATATATTTGTAGGTATGGGTATGTTTATTTATAGAAATCTACTGCAAGCTCATGAATATTATTAATCTTTATGAATGTGTATTTTGTTGCTGTGTTCTGTCATGTGCTTTGCAGGATTGCGGACGGAGGTTGGGTGTGTTTGCCTTGTGCTCTTTTTGTGGATAATTGTTGTGTTTTGTTGTCTTACTTTCTATCTTTCCTTTCTCTCTATTAAAAAAACAACAAAAAAATAAATTAATAAATTAATTAAATTAAAAAAAATTTTTTATTCATATCGGTGTGAGAGGATGGCTGTGAGGTGAGAAGGGAGGCCATCTATAAAAGGGAAAAAAAAGGAAAAAATAAAGAAACTTAATAAGCTAAAGAACATTCAGATATGAGTAAAACTACAATCTGATTACTTGTTTCTGTTGTCCACAATGTCATCTGTGCTGAAGTTTAAATTACAGTATAGGAATCTGATTGATCAATCAATGTACATAATATGATGTTAAATTTATGATTTGTTAATAAATGATTCCAGTTCGGCTGGGTCAAATATAAATTAACGTTTCATGTCTTTTACATCTTATCTGATCACACAATTTATTTGTTTAAATCCTGAAAAAGAGAGAACTCGCGATTTAGTTAAGGTTGTGTCAGAATAACTCCTGCACATAATCTAACATTTTGGTGGACTGGACTGTTCAGTAAATCTGACATTACCTGTACCACTACAGGTTCAAGGTTCTTTATTGTCATTCTCATCACATGTGGTACATGAGGTTGAATAAAAGCATGTACTCAGGGTCCCAGTTACACCCAAAAATAACAAAAATACAAAATATATAAAGAAATAGTATATAAGGATCTAAGATACATGCTAAACAATACTCTAAAACAATGGTTCTCAAACTGGGGTCCCCGGACCCCAAGGGGTCCGTGAGCCGGTACTTAGGGGTCTGTCACCTTTGTTCTTTTTTTAACCATTCAATTAAATTAAATTAAATTCATTTATTTATATAGTGCCAAGTCACAACAGCAGACATCTTGGCACTGAACAGAAATATTCATATATAAAAATAATAATTTAACATTATTTATCTGAGGAGCAGACTGCTTTGAATTTAAATCCATCACAGAACTCTCATCTTGAACAAGCATGAAGGTGACAGTGGAAAGAAAAAACTCCCTCATGAGGAAGAAACCTTTAGCAGAACCAGGCTCAGGACAAGCGGCCATCTGCTTCAACCAGCTGGGTTTGAGAGAAACAGAGACACAGTGGCAGGTCAAGAATCACATGTTAAGATATAAATAATTTCAAATCAAAACTATTCAGTTTTAACAATACATTTTAAGAAATGAAGTCAATTTGTCCTCCAGCAGTCTAAGCTTAAGGCAGCATAACAGGCCAATATCCTATAGTTAGGGAAATATAGGATTTATGAAAAAGGAAACATCCATCCATCATCTGACACCAAACCCACTCTGTTTTTGACATTGTTTTGTTTTTTCTATTTTAAATTTATTAATAAAAACATAAATTCAGAAATATTTGAACAATTAAAACATGTTTATTTTTCCAGGTGTATCTGTACAAAATTGCCAATGACCAGAGGTGATTGAAGAAATTCGTCGAAAGGTGAAGATTTCAGATGCGTTACCCAGTATAGCTTTTAGACAGGCTGTCTGGATGTTGTTCTAAAAATAACAAACAACAAAAAAAAAAACTTATGATTGTATTATGACGTGATGTTGTCTGTAGTAGTAAAACGTATTTTGTGATAATACATTTTCTAATACATTTGATTTCATTTCATTATTTAAACAAAAAAAATTTAAGCAAAGAAAAAAAGTACAAGTTCTGCCCTGCCCTTGGAACCCCCCCCCCCATCTCAACACAAACGTGGGGGAGGCTGTGTACAGGTTGCACTGACGCTGTATTCCCAGCCAGATAAAAGATGAGATTTTGGTCCTTCTGGATCGACTGAGGAAGTTTAAACTGGAAAGTGCTGAAATGGAAGAACAAGACCAAAGTAAGACCAAAAGTAAGTGATAGGGATTGAAATGAGCTTTATAATAATTGGAATGGATGGGTGGTGGATGGATGGATGGTGGATGGATGGGTGGGTGGATGGATGGATGTTGTCTGTGATCATGTCACCTCAGCCGCAGCGTTTTTCCCATCACTCCCAGCGTGCTCTGGCTGCGAGCGTCCACTCTTCAGACTGGTCATATCATCAGCACCGCCATCGAGGACACGTTCCTGCAGGAACCACAAAGAAGGTCAAAACTTCACAGACAAGCACATCAGCTGAGCAGGGTGTAGGATGGTTGCTCAAAGTAGCAGAAATTACCACAAAAAACTTGATAACATTATCTAAATATGCAACAAAAAAACTGGCAGAAAAGGTAGAACAAGCTTAAATTAGCAAATATTTATATGATTAAACTTATAATAGGGTGAATATCAAATATTGTTTTATTTTGATTATTACAGCTGAAACCACTGATGATCAGCTATGAAAATGTAGTGGTTATTTAGACAGAATTTGGGTGAAATTTTGCACATAACGTTAGAATAAACATAGAAAATAAAACAGATGCTTCAAAGGGACTCATCTTTTTTAAACTATAAGTAATGTTGAATAATTATTAGATGGATACATTAATTAAAGCAGTACCAATCAGTGCTCTGTGGATGACGTGAACAGGTTCCATCACGTCCTCCTCGGTCCTCACAAGTCGCGGCTTGCCACCTGCTTCCTCGTTGGTAAGGCTTCATTAAATACGGCTGCAGACATAAATTACAACCTGCTGTTTATTGTTTAACCCCCTGAAATAACTTTGGCTTCCCAAACTGACTAAAAATCGCTCTATTCTTCACTCAGTTTGCTAAATTCGTCCGGTTCTGTATCGGCCGCTGTAGAATATTGACTGTGCACACAGTAATATTGAGCCTTCACAGCTGCCGTAGTTCTGGGGAGTTCCGGGTCTGCGCATGCGCACCTGGCTGTTGGGTTTACGCTTGGGCACGAGGCAGGTTCGGACCCGTTACTGCTCTGTATTATAACAGCGTTATCAGTTATTAAAACAAGTTGTCATCTACTTCAACTCGAGTGCTTATTATCACAACACTCAACATGGTGTCAGAAGTTGTGGACTCCAGCCATTTTGTGGATTACCTCGCGTTGTGAGTACATCGTGTGGAACCATCGTGCTTCTTCACATCATCATGGCGGAAGGCTTCAGACGGCCCGACTCTCTAGTCTTTGATGGCAACGTGGCGGAGGCTTGGCGCGTGTTCGAGCAGGAATATGACATTTTCATCGCAGCAGCGCACTCGGACAAACCAGCGCGCACTCAAGCCTACATTCTTCTAAATCTTGCCGGACTTGAGGCTATTGAACGTGAACGCTCGTTCGTATATGCAGCTGAGATACGGGAGCCCGGTGAAGATGGGGAAGAAGGACGTGTCCTGGTTCCCGCGGAATCCAGGGAGGACCCTATTTGCCTCAAAAGAAAATTTTGTGAACTGTGCAACCCCCAAACAAACATCACCATGGAAAGACACAAATTCAACACACGTAACCAACGGGCTGGTGAGTCTATCGAATCATATGTCAGTGATTTGAAAATAAAAGCCAAGAATTGCAAGTTTGGAGGACTTTGTGAGGAACTTATCAGAGACAGGCTAGTCTGTGGCATTGATAACGACCACCTCAGGAAAGTGCTGTTACGTGATTGTGATCTGACGCTGGCCAAGGCCATTTCAATATGTCACATCCATGAAATGACTGAGGAGCATAATAAAACGCTAATGTCGCCACACAACCCTGTCACAACAGTTGATGCTGTTCATGCTACGAGTATCAGCAGAGGAGCTGCTGAAAAGAACAGGTTTCACAGCAAAATGAACAATAACACCACACAGTTTATAACCAACTGCAGTAACTGTGGTGGCAGTCATGGGGTACAAAGACACAAATGCCCTGCTTTTGGACAGCAGTGCAATGGTTGTAAAAAGATGAACCACTTCAGAAAATGTTGCAGGTCCAGGCCACAGTTTGACAGGCCACAGTTTGACAGGCAGGGACAAAGGAAGTCTGTCCACCACGTAGACACTGACAGCACAGAAGCAAGTGACAATGAAAGTTACTATGTTAATGGTATTGCTCTGGACATACCTGTCGACTCAGCTGTCACCCAAACACATGAAAAGGATGAGGGTTTTGCTACAATAACAATTAATGACACTTCAATTGAAATGAAGGTGGACACAGGCGCTAAATGCAATGTCCTCTCAGCAGGGACTTTCCAACATGTGAGACAAAATGAACAAATAAAGCCCTGCAGCAAACCCACCAACCTTGTTGCATATGGTGGTAGTAAGATTAAAACTGCTGGATGTGTTAACCTATGCTGCCACCTAGGGAGCAAACAGTATACTGTACCCTTCTTCATTATCCATGAGAATGTATTACCACTTCTTGGACTAAATGCTTCACTGGAAATGGGACTTGTAACACTTAGCACACAGGTTCATCAGGTCAGTGTCAACACACCTGAGGACTTCACACAGCAAATTAGACGTGAATATAGTGAACTGTTCTCAAATGAGTTGGGCAAGCTCCCAGTTACATACTCAATGACTCTTGACCCAGAGGTGAGGCCAGTAATCCGTCCTGCTCACCGCATCCCAGTAGCTATGAAAGACAGAGTCAAAGCTGAATTAGACAGGATGCAAGAATTAGGTGTAATCACACCAGTATCTGATCCAACTGATTGGGTGTCGTCCATGGTTGCCACCAACAAGAAAGACAAACAAGAGATCAGAATATGCATCAACCCCAAAGACCTCAACACTGCTCTGAAAAGACCACATCACCCAATGCGTACAGTAGATGACGTTGCATCACAGATGTCTAATGCTACTGTATTTTCAGTTCTGGATGCTAAGAACTCTTTCTGGCAGATTTCACTGGACCGCAGGTCATCCCTGCTCACCACTTTCAGCACCTGTTTTGGTCGCTACAGATTTCTACGCATGCCGTTTGGGATCTGCTCTGCGAGTGAGGTATTCCAGCGCACCATGGAACAGATTTTTGCTGGATACCCCTGCGCCATCATCGTGGACGACATACTCATTGGTGGCAAGGACGTTGACGAGCACGATGCCAACCTACGAAAAGTACTCGACCGTGCTAGAATGGTAAACCTAAAACTCAACTCTCTTAAATGCAAGTTCAGACTGAACCAAGTCAGCTATGTTGGTCACGTGTTTACTGCTCAAGGTTTAAAGGCTGACCCATCAAAAACAAAGGCAATAAGTGACATTCCAGTGCCAACGGACATTTCAGCCTTACAAAGGTTTCTCGGCATGGTCAACTACCTGGGAAAATTTATACCAGCCTACAGTGAAATCTCTGCTCCACTCCGGCAACTCACGCACAAAGACACAGAGTGGTTATGGAACGAACCACAGCAGCGTGCTTTCGAGACATTGAAGGGACACATGTCCAACCCTCCAGTACTCTCTTATTACAACGTTCACAAACCCGTCACACTCACCTGTGATGCTTCACAATATGGACTTGGTGCAGCGTGCATGCAGGAAGGCAAACCAGTGGCCTATGCTTCACGTACCCTGACAGACACTGAAACAAGGTATGCCCAAATCGAAAAAGAGCTGCTGGCTGTTGTTTTTGCATGCTCAAAATTCCACGACTACATCTATGGCAAACAGATAACCGTTGAAACTGATCATCAGCCTCTTGTGACAATAATAAAAAAGCCCATTCATGCAGCACCTGCCAGGCTGCAAAGGATGATGATGAGGCTGCAGAAATACAACATTAACCTTGTATACAAGAGCGGCAAACAAATGCACCTGGCCGACACACTGTCAAGAGCGCCGAGGAGCTGCACCACCCAACATGCAAATGAAGTGGATGATTTTGACGTGATGTCTGTGAGTTACATATCTTCGGCTCGTTTGGAGGAATTAAAAGAGCACACAGCTACAGATCCAACTCTCCAGTCACTCACCGGCATCATCAAACATGGGTGGCCCGTCAAACTGCGTTCTCTTCCAAATGCAGCACATCCGTACTTTCCCTTTAGGGATGAACTCACTGTTGTCGAGGGCGTTGTAATGAAGGGGCAGAGAACTGTAATTCCCCTCTCATTACAGAAGACGTATGTGGACATACTTCACAGAGGACACCCAGGTGCTGAGGCCACCAAGCGCAGGGCAAGAGACATAGTGTTCTGGCCCACAATGACAAGAGACATTGACGAGGTAGTACAGACATGCCCGGCATGTAATAGTACTAAACCGCATCAACAGAAGGAGCCACTGCAGCTGCACCCCATTCCAGAGCTACCCTGGTCCATAGTGGCCACCGACATCTTTGAGTGGCATGGCAAACACTACTTGGTACTCGTCGACTCATACTCTGGCTGGTTCGAGATTGACCTGCTTCGTGATCTCACATCTGCTACAGCCATTGGGAAGCTGAAACGTCATTTTGCAGTCCATGGAGCACCTCACACTCTTATATCAGACAATGACAGGCAGTTTACAAGCCAACGCTTTAAAGACTTTGCCAAACAGTGGGACTTCACTTTGGTCAAGAGCAGCCCCGAGCAGTGACGTGCGGTGAGGTTCATGGCTGGTGAGGCACACTGACTTCATCACAGTCAGATCTTATATACATGAACCCTACAGAGTAGTGTATTCGCCATTTGATTGGAAGCAGTTAACGGGTTGTGTTTAAAATTTCATATCAGCAATCTTTACACATACAAACAAACAATGGTGAGTCCAGCTAACAACAAACAACAACACAAACCCACACCCCACTGAACATAAGAGGATCTGCGGTGGAAGTCATCTCCATCTACAACTACTTGGGTGCACAGTACACAATGAATGACTACATCAGCTGGAGCAACAACACCACCAGCCTGATCAACAAAGGTCATCGGAGACTCTACTTCCTCAGACAGCTGAGACGAGCTGGTCTGAGAAGCTCAGTCCTCACCTCCTTCTACAGGTGTGCAGTGGAGAGCATCCTGTGCTCCAGCATCAACATGTGACATGGAGGCTGCACAGAAGATGTTGGAGTCAGTCTCCCCACTATCACATCTACACCTCCAGATGCAGGAAGAGGGCCACCTGCATCATGAAATACCCACTCACCCAGCACACTCACTCTTTGCCCCACTCCCCTCAGGATGGAGTTTGAGGAGCATCAAGTATAGAACCACTAGACTGAGGAACAGCTTCTACCCCGAGGCTGTTAGACTCATGAATATCTAACCAGAATAATCACTGTCAAATATCACATAATGTTGCTGCTGATCTGTTTCATGTTGCTGTGTTCATTCGTGCCCATCTGCTCATACAGACTCATGTTCGTGCTGCTGTTTGGAGTGTTTTTTTTCTATGATATTAGTGATTAGTGTTTTGTTAGTTGATGTTTTTCTTAGTTGATGTTTTTCTTAGTTCATATCTTAGATGTTATTACTGTTCTTCTTTTACATTTTATTGTTGGATGTAACTGGGACCCTGTATATATATATATATTATATATATAATATATATATATTTATATATATATCTGTGTATATATTGTCTTGTTTCATCATCACATGTACCACATGTTGTGCCAATGACAATAAAGATCATTCTCTGACCTAATACAAACCGTAGCACACAAAAAAGCACATTTAATTTGGAGAAAAAATATATTTTAGTCTTACCTTAAGTTTACTTATAAATGAAGTCCATGCGCCGCTCCTTCTGAACAAAGGCGTCGATGACTTTTTTGTAGAAGTCTTCCTTCTTGGCTTTCAGTTTTAAAAGTCTCTCTGCTTCGATGGAGATCAGTGAAAGAGAAGAAAGCCTTCCTTGATCAGTCCTGTTTCGACTGCATGTTTTTATTCTTTTCAGCGCTGAGAATGACCGCTCCACCGATGCTGTGGTAGCTGGAACAGTGAGCACTAGCTGAAGCAACTTTGTCGCTTCAGGAACAGTTGGAATGAGATCTTTCTGGACCAAAAACCTGAGAAGCTGTGCAGGAGATTTACATTCATCTCTCACTGTTTGTGAACCATACAGTCCAATGAGATCCGGTGTTGGTCGTCCTTTTAATAATACTTCCTGCTTGGACTGAAAATCCAATTGAGAAAATTGTTTTAGTTTACTAATGTACTCCTCCATTGCAAAATTATAGCTAAGCTAATATCCAATCTGTCACGCTTCCGAGTCCTTCAACGGTGCGGAGCAGCAGGTGCTGCTGAGTGGGCACTGGGCAAGGGCATAGCCCCTCCTCCTCCTCCTCCTCCTCTGCTACAAGAGCTGCGAGGAGCCAAGAGGCGCGCCGCGATAAGCAACTCACAAACGTATGATCACTGATCTGTCACGCTCCCTCCTTCAACGGTGTGGAGCAGGTGCTGCTGAGTGGGCACTGGGCATAGCCCCTCCTCCTCCTCCTCCTCCTCTGCTACAAAATCTGCGAGGAGCCAAGAGGCGCGCCGCGATCAGCAACTCACAAACGTATGATCACTCAGCAAAAAAAAAAAAAAAACACGTTACAGTATTTAAAGAAAAATAAGAAAAAAATGGTGATTTTGATTAAAAAATAACTTAAAACTGGTTTAGTGTTAAGTAAAATAAGTTTATAATACAAATCAAAGGATAAATACAATAATTACATTTTTTTTTTTCTTTTTTTTTCCATGATGACAGGGGAGGCACGGCCTCACTTGCATCCCCTGACCGCACGTCACTGGCCCCGAGTACCCTCAGTCCAATGGATTAGCTGAGAGAGCTGTTCGCAGTGACAAAAGCCTCATGGAAAAGTCTTACAGAGACAAAACTGACATTTTTCTCAGCCTGCTGAACTTAAGGAATGTACCTCGTGATACCACACTGGGATCTCCGGCACAACGACTCATGTCGAGACAAACACGTACCACACTTCCTCTCCCAAAGGAACTGCTGGCACCGGACACGTGTGATCCTGAGGGCATCAGTGCTCAACTCCTCCACAAAAGATTGGCACAGAAGACGTACTATGACAGGACGAGCCGACCTCTTCAGCCACTGGAGAATGGACAAGTTGTCAGGCTACAAACACAAAAGGGTCATGACCGCATGGGAACCATCAAGGAAATGTGCTCTGAGCCCAGGTCTTATCTGGTTCAGTCGGAAGGACAAACCTATAGGAGAAACAGGAAACACATCCTACCTGTGGCAGAGCCTCCTCCATCTGAGTTTGATCCAGACGACTCTCTGGATCAGGGTGCTGGCCCTGTCCCAGGCAAGCCCATCGCCGTCACCGGACAAATGCGGCAGGAAGTGGACTCGGAGTATTATGGGGTCCAAGTTCCGGTTGCTAATCCATCCTCACCGGTGACAAACAAACTCTACACGACACGCTCAGGCCGTGTCAGCAAACCGAATCCCAAGTATTTGGACTAGTGCCATTGACTGTGTATTTTGTTGCTATAGCCCTACAATGTGGCTGCATTGTTCATGTTGTTATGATTATTTAAAAAAAAATGTTATCCAATGTTGTTATCCAATCTATTTGTTTAGGTTTATAGTGATGAAGTGTTTTCTCATCATCAGGTCTGGGTATTAAATTAAAAAAACTGCAAGTTAGCATGTTACTGTTGAAATGGCGGCACAAGTGACTGTTTAATGTTTAGGATGATAGGCATGAGCTAAGGAGAAAGGATGTAGAATATTGACTGTGCACACAGTAATATTGAGCCTTCACAGCTGCCGTAGTTCTGGGGAGTTCTGGGTCTGCGCATGCGCACCTGGCTGTTGGGTTAACGCTTGGGCACGAGGCAGGTTCGGACCCGTTACTGCTCTGTATTATTAACAGCGTTATCAGTTATTAAAACAAGTTGTCATCTACTTCAACTCGAGTGCTTATTATCACAACACTCAACACCTTTGATTAGTTTCAGCTGCGAGCGCAGATGATAGAGTACCCTAAGGTCTGGATCAGAATCCAGCTCGTCTTTGGACGGAGTATTATTGTCAGGGTCAGTCAGGTACAGCATCATGGACTTGATAGCAGGGTCCAACTTCTGCAGTTGGACGATGTCTGGGTCAGTCAGTGCAGGTCGTACAGAGACTGCGTTGTCGGCAGGTCTGGCTGCGGCCTGTGCACGTGTGACTGCCATAACCTCGACAGTAGGTTGTATTGGCAGAGTCTTGATCAACCAGGAGGGGTCAAAGGACCATAGCCGACCTTTATCGGCTCCTTCCTTGGCTAAAGAGTCTGCAATGTCATTGTAGTACTTGTCATCGCCTGGGACTCTTGAATGTCCTGGAACCTTTTTCCAATAGATCTGTATGTCGTGTAACGTCACCAAGTGATCACACGCCATGAAGAGCTCCTTGTGTTTGACTACCTTCCTGTCGCTTGTGAGAAAACCGTTCTGTTTCCACACAGCGAGATGACAGGCGAAACTCAACCGAGCATAGTTAGAGTCAGTACAGATGACTAGTGTCTTGATGGAATGTTCTACAACCAACTGGAGAGCTATTAGGATACCTGCAATCTCAGCGTACTGAGAAGTCTGAGAGCCTAAGCTGTAGCTGAAAGTGCTCTGCTGAAGGTCACGGAGGAGGACCCCTCCAACACCTGCCCTGCAGATGTTGTCGTTGCGGAATGCAGATCCATCCACGTACAATGATGTCATACCCTTACAGATATTATCATCAAAGAAGTGGTGATTCGGATCCTCCGTCACCAAGGGTCGTTCCTTAGCTGGCGGCTGGGTGGCCGGTACATCTTTTGAGCATTCCTGGCAGACTGCCAAGTCAGTACCCAAATGTGACTTCTTATTTTGACCATAGCAGATGTCCAGGTCAAAACTCTGAAGCGCCATGAGCCACGTTGCAAAATGAGAGTTTGTAACCACACCATCTCTGATGCGTTGGCTGTTCAGAAAAGTCACCAGCTGGTGGTGTGTTTCAACAATGATTTTCTGTCCACCAATGTAGCTGGAGAAATGTTTTACTGCCCACACCATGGTCAGTAAAGCTTTCTCACAGTCCGAGAATTTCAACTCGGGGCCTGCCATTGTCTTGCTGGCGTAGGCCACTACACGTTTGTCTCTGTCGTGTATTTGGTACAGACCTGCACTCATGCAATGAGCTGAAAAGCCCACTTCCAAGTGAAACTCCTTGTTATAGTCTGGGTAGACTAGACATGGGGCTGACTTGATCCTGTGTATAAGAGCGTCCATTGCCTGCTGTTGTTTGTCAGTCCAGACAAACGGAACGTCTTTCTTCAGGAGTATAGTCAGTGGTTTAGCCAGGTCTGCATAGTTCTCTATGAATTGGTTCGAGTAATTACACACGCCAAGAAAACTTTGCAGTTCTTTGAGATTGGTGGGGACTTTGAGATTGTCAAGGCCTTGGGTACGAGTCAGTTGTGGTTGTACTCCGTCTGGACCTACCAGTAGGCCAACGTAGTCCACCTTTGATCTGCACCACTGGCGTTTTGACAATGAAATCTTAGCACCAGCAGTTGTCAGTTGATTCAGAACGTGGTCGATCTCAGCCAAATGTGAATCCAGTGTTGGCTGCCTCAAAAGGACATTGTCCATGTAAATCAGTGTCCCACGCTTGTGGGCGTCTGGACATGCTTTGTTCAAAAAGATGTTGAACTCTGCAGGTGAGTTAGCGTAGCCAAATGGACACCTGTTAAAGGTGTATTGACGACCACCAAAAGTGAAAGCAAGTTTGTACTGGTCCTCGTCGCGCACAGGGATGGTCCAAAAACCAGAGGCGATGTCGAGGGTGGAAAAGTACCTACCATTGGTGACCTTGGGCAGTTCCTGTTGGAGCTGGGTCATGGGCCACCTGGATAAGGGAACTTGTTTGTTCAGCTTTCTGTAGTCAATGGTGAGTCTCCATTTACCATTTGGTTTTAACACTGGCCATAAAGGCGCAGAGTAAGTGCTGTTACAGTATCTGATGATACCTTTTCCCAACAGGTCATCAATGATTTCTCTGATAGGTTCATGAGCTGCCAGAGGAATCTTGTATTGTCTGACGAACGCAGGTGGAGCGTCAGGTGGGGTTGGGATGCTCACTTTGTGGATCGTGGTCAACCCACAATCCATAGAGTCAGTCGAGAATGATTTCTCGTATTTTAAGAGAACTTTGCGAAGCTTGTCCCTTTCTTCATCAGTTTTCAGGGCGTCGGCCTGAGCGACCACCTGTTCAATCTGTGAAGCAACTGAGGTGGGTTCTTGTTCATTGGGAGCTCCATTGAGACCCTTTCAGTGTCGTAAAACCTGTCTACAGGTAGGGCACTATAAGTTCGAAGGCCAAGACTTTCTTCTCCGTTGAAACCGAACCTAATGACTGGGTCATGGCCGGACTCACTTGGGGAGAAGAGGGTTATGGCCTGTGTTGGTTTTGTGAACAAGACTCGCCCTGCGTGTTGACGTGGAAACAAGTTTTCTGGGAGGCCTCCCAGAAATGGAACGCTAAGTTCAAAATCATGGAAATCAGTAGAGATCAACCATCCTAGCCACGTTTCTTGGGATCAGTACCTCGTCTGTGCCTGTGTTACACACAGCAACAGACGTGGTTCTGGAGTCGAGGTCCACTTGGCATGTGGCCTCCACGGACAGTCCTAAGTCGAGAAACGTAGGAGATGGTTGAAAACAAGCCTGCTGTCGGCTAATAACCTGACCTTTCACGATGTGAATTGTCACCATTTGGTTGTCAGCCCGAGGTGGTACTGTGGTGTCATGACTGCTAGCAACCTGGCAGACCTCTGGGATGGTTTGTCCAACCTTAAGATGTTCTGTAGTTAACACAGGAGAATCTTTCCCGGCAATGTCAGGTGACCACATTACCTCGTTGTTGACGTCTACAGAGACACCCAATCTTACCAAAACGTCAGAGCCTAAATAGGTTGCGTGTGGTAAGTTTGTGACTACTAGGAACGGGTGGACCAGTCCTCGTTGGTTCCAGGACAGTGACAGGTAAACGACTACTCTCGCGGTAATTTCCTCATCACTGTCGGGATCTAAAGGAAAGCGAAAAGACTTTCTGAGCCGTATAAGACCCTCCTGCCTATGAAACAAGGTTTCATAGAAAGCTCGGCTGATCGCAGACCTCTCTGACCATGGGGACAACACAGCATCATCGGTGTGGGATCCCTGGATCTCTACACCGTTCCCTACCTGCGGTAGGTAATGTCCAGTGAGTGCCGAATGTTTCAGCTCGCATAGGAGGCTCACCTGTGGTGTCTCTATTGCCTCACCTGTTGTTGAAGGTCCACTTACCGGGCTTGTGCTCTCGGATGGGGGTTCCCTTATGCCTTCCGCGGTACCTGCTGTTACACAGTCTGTATCACCCAGTGGAGGCATATCAATTGGCAGTGGTCTGCTCACTGTAGCCCACAACGTCCGATCACCATAATTTATAATTGCCTCAAAGCGATTGATAAAATCCTGGCCGACCAGAAATGGGACGGAGTCCACCGTAGACACATGTACCGGATGGTAAATTGTTGTCTCGCCAATCTGCATGTGAACCATGGCTATAGCTGTCAGGGTTGTTCCCATCCCTGAGAGTCCCCGCAACTCTATAGCACATTCTGTCAGGGGTATTTCTTTGTCAACACTGCTAGCGGCTGTTTTCAGCTCCTCGAACAGTGTGGGTGACATAATGGATATGTCAACACCACCGTCCAAGAGGGCATCTTGGGTGAGGACCCCTTCTAACGTGACTGACAGGTAAGCCTTCTTAGCGGGCCCCTTTCTGACAAAGTTGCATAGGAACCTCCTACAGCACGTAGGTTCTTTCCGATGTTTTTTACGTCTACCACTGTCAGTGTCATGGTGAACTACCTGAACCGGCAGTGCAGTCACACACGTGTCTAAGAGACCAGTTTGTGACGAGTCATCGTCTATGGTCAGCGAGGTATCCCCCTTTATCTCTGAAAAGGGGTTCTCAGGTTCTGTAACAATGATGTCAGGGTCATAGTCAATGTCATGTTGACCGACATTCGCTGGACTGTCAATGGTTTGACTGTCAACGCTCTGAATGTCAGTGTCATGCCGACCAATGTCCTGTTGACTGTCAGCAATAATGGCATTGCTGTCATCTGCGTGCTCCGAGTTACCATCAGTGATAGTACCGCACAACGCATCAGGCTTGTTATCCTTGTTAGCAACCTGCCAATTTCCTAACAACCGACGTATGACCTCAGTCTCCTCTGAACTCAGAGGTTTAGGACCATTTTTCTGGGGCTTGCGTGGCCTATTGCCCGTCTTGGACACACTTTTCCGAGGTGCCTCCATCCGATGTGCAGGAGGAGCAGCACCCTTGGTTGAGGGTTCCCTCTGGGAGCCCCTATTGCGTGAGTCAACCTGCTGACCATACTTTGCAACATTAGGACGTGCACCCCCCTTTTGATATCGGCGCCCACCCTCCTGGCTCGACCTGAGCCACCTTGACTCACCAGTAGGGCGAACATCACCATTTCGAGGTGCTCGCTGGGTGTCCTGCTTCGTCTCGCCCACACCAGAAGAAAGAGCAGACGTTCGCGCTCCTTCTAGCTCCAGCGGTCGGAACAAGCCCTTTTCACCTGGAAATGCCTCTACGTGAGTCCTGCGTTTGCTGTATGCCTCAAAAACACGTACGACGTACTCCAACACTTCCATGATGGTATTCCTGGTGCCGTTGGCCATGATTTCAACCGACGTACCTATCTCAGGATGCAAGTTTTCGATGAAGAGACACTTAAAATGTCTCTCCTCCTCCATCCCAGGTTCATTCCGATTACCAAAGTAAGCTTGGAAGAACCTTTTGTAGTAGACCTGTGGATGTTCGTTGCGACCTTGCTTGACCTTCACCGCAGCTTGGAAACCATTGAGTCCCACGCGAGGAGAGAATTTCATGATAAGAACATCACAGAGACGTTTGTAGTCGTTTCTTGTGTCCTCCAGTTGACGTTCAATAAGATCTTGCACCTCCCTGCCAGAGGTGAGATTGATAAGAGTGATTCTGTCGGCCACCGTAACATTGGAGAAGCGATCTCGCTTCAACTCCAGGTTTTTCAGGTAGACCTTGGTTTCAGTAGAACCCAAGTCCCCTGGTTCAAAGCGTTGAATGTATTTAGACAGCTTATGGAGTTGGTCTATTGACAGAGGCATCCGATAATTTTTATCGAACACACCCGGCGCCACAAATGGCACACCAGGCCAGGGGTACCCAGGTCCCATCCACGGATAAGCACCTCCGAACGGGGGTGGGTGCTGAGGCGCAGACAGGTGTGAGGGAGGTGGAGGCCCAGGAGGGGATGAGGGCTGACCAGCAGGTATGGGTGAAGCTGGTGGTGGTGGAGGCGGTGGGTCCTGAGGCGCAGGAGGGGATGAGGGCGGACCAACAGGTGTGGGTGAAGATGGTGGTGGTGGAAGGGCGGACGGTTTTTTGCCTAGTTTTGACATGAGCTCCACACACGTCCTCCTCTCCTTACTGAGTTTATCAGTAGTAGAGGCCAATTCAGACTTACAATCTGATAATTGGTCACTCACACTGCACTAAAACCATAGATATACGGTAAGATCTGATGTAGCATATCTCCGTATCCTTTACATATACTTATACTTATATTTCCGGATATTCCCGGAAATGGCCCGCAATGATCCTTAAAAAATTCCAAGATCCCAAAATCCGGATACTTATCTTTGGCAGGCCCTTGACAAATAACAGCCACATTTATTTTGGATCTGCCGAAGATAAGTATCCAGATTTTGGGATTTTTTAAGGATCATTGCGGGCCATTTCCGGGAATATCCGAACACAGATCCTTCCGTATATCTATGGTTTTAGTTAGGCATGTAACGGTTGTAATGGGTTTACCGAACCGTTCCGGTACACCACGTTCGGTTCGGTCCACCTGCGTACCGTTTCGGTTATTTTTTCACTCATTAAACGTTCTTAACAGGGGAATATATGCACCGCGGAACAAAATTTCCTGGGCGCGTTTCAGCACGGACCTATTTTCGCGTGGCACGCGCAGCATTTAGCCGTTAGCATCTCGTGCGGTCTCCTGTTTTTGAACGTTATAACTTTCTTCAAAAGATGAGCGCACGCGCAGCTTGTGTGGACGTTGCTTCATGAAGACTGCAGCAGCTGAGTGCGTGACGCAGCAGCAACACGTCACGTGAACGCGCTGGAAACTGTGTCATCCGAACGTGAATGAAGAGCTGCATTAAAACTCCTTCATCCGAACGTGAAC
This sequence comes from Garcialebias charrua, assembly GCA_038048925.1. NCBI lineage: Eukaryota > Metazoa > Chordata > Actinopteri > Cyprinodontiformes > Rivulidae > Garcialebias > Garcialebias charrua. The sequence continues at coordinate 21,428 of JBBPBX010026222.1, read as the reverse complement.
AGCAGCTGTATTAAAACTACTACTTCATCAGGTAATCACAGCGGTCCAGAGCAATAACACAAGCTGTGAGTTTTTAAATCTGAATCTAAGTCTGAACGTTGTTATATGCGCAGGGTTTAAAGTTGCTGAGCGTCGCTATGAGACATTCATCACGTCAACACTTCAAAAAGTTCAGCTCTTTATGAAAAAACTAACTGATGTTGTCAACAACAAGCCCTGGACCAGATTAAAGCCCTGCCTGCCATGATGATGAAGAGTGAGAGATTCAATTGTTCAAGAGGTATTGTTTTATTATTATCTAAATAATCTTTTTTTTTAAATCATAATCTTATTAACTTGTTTTTTTTAAATCTCTTTTGTTTTTTATTTCCAGTCTGTGACAGAGGTAAATCCACCTGCAGCTAAGTGATGACTGAACTGAACTCTGAACTGTTCCCACAGTCCCACCTGTCCCACCAAGAAGAAGTTGTGAGTACAGTAATGAGGACAAATACAGCCACACTGCTGCTACTGGACAAAAACTTGATTAGTTAGATTGTAAACAGTCTGTTGCTGCTTATTGTTCTGACTGTTATTGTATTTATTAAGATTTTTATTATTGTTAGTATAGTTTATTTATTGTAGAGTGCTGTTTATTTAAAATCAGAGTCAGAGAGTCTTTATTGTCATTTGCACCGCATGTGGTACATGTGATGAAAACGAGATTATGTACACGGGGTCCCAGTTACATCCAACAACAAATGCAAGAGAAAAACAGTAATAACATCTAGAATTAACTAAGAAAAACATCAACTAGTAATACACTAAGCCCTAATATAGTGGAAAAACATCATTATAAACAGCAGCACGAACATGAGTCTGTATGAGCAGATGGTCACAGATGAACACAGCAACAAGAAAACAGATCAGCATCAGCATGATGTGATATTTTGCAGTGTTTATTTATTATTTATTTATTCATGAGTCTAACAGCCTCAGGGTAGAAGCTGTTCCTCAGTCTAGTGGTTCTACATTTGATGCTCCTCAACCTCCGTCCTGAGGGGAGTGGGGCAAAGAGTGAGTGTGCTGGGTGAGTGAGGTCTTTCATGATGCAGGTGGCTCTTTTCCTGCATCTGGAGGTGTAAATGTCTGTGATGGTGGGGAGACTGACTCCGACAGACCTCTGTGCAGCCTTCACCACTCTCTGTAGAGCTTTCCTCTCTGCAACTGTGCAGCCTCCATGCCACACGTTGATGCTGGAGCACAGGACGCTTTCCACTGCACACCTGTAGAACGAGGTGAGAACTGGGCTGCTCAGACCAGCACGTCTCAGTCGTCTGAGGAAGTAGAGTCTTTGATGACCTTTCTTGATCAGGCTGGTGGTCATCCAAATGGGTCACTTTTATTTATTACTACAATACAATACAAACATATTTTTGGCACATTTTCAAAATAAAAATTTTGTAAGTCTTTATTTTGTAAAAAAAAAAAAAAAAAAAAAATTTGTACCGAAAAAACCCGAAAATAAACCGAACCGAGCTCTCCTTGTAGTTGAACCGAACCGAAATGTGATTTTAGCGTACCGTTACACGATATATCGAATATACTCGATGTATCGCAATATTTTAAATGTACGATGGTTAAAAGGGCTATATCGTCTATATCGAGAATCCTCCTGCTGTCGTGCAAGCTCCCACTCGCCCCCCTCCTTCCTGCAGGAGGACGGAGCCGCGGAGACTTTCAGCACATGTAAACACGGCAGATATGAAGAGCGCTGCCAGCTGCTGAGGGGGAAAAACAATGTTCTTTCTGAGCTAGTTTGGATTAAATTGTCAGATGAGGGCATAAAAAATGTTTTTGTAGACGATGCTGAAAATAATCCCGAAGAAAGGTCGGAACTACGAATCTTTTTCACCATTTAAACAGCGGAGTGGAGCATGATGAAACGGCAGAACCAAGTGTTTTTCCAGCTGCTGCTTCATTAAAACAAACCACGGGTCTGAGCTCATTTAGTCGTGCGTGCACCGCAGAGAGAGGTGGAGACATTATTAAATCAGCATTTTATCATTATCGCTAAAGATACGGTCCTTAGCGGCTAACAAGATGGCTAACGCTTTAGCCGTCTTCTTCCACAGCTGAGACTGACCGTGTCTTTAGCGATATATGATAAACTGCTGATTTAATAATGTCTCCACCTCTGTTCACGTTTCTGAGTGGAGGCTGTCGTGTTTTTACACAAGGATTCAATGCAACACTTTGTAGAGCAACTAGAACGTCTTCGTGAATCCGGAAACAACCCCCTAACCCTTTCACAATAAAACCGGATACAGTACACAGAGGCTCACATTTACTGCAGTACACAATACCTGTGATAAATCTGTTCTTGTTCAGAGGTTTTGCAGACATTGCCTGAACTTGGCACAGTTTGAAACTTGTGCACATTTTGTGGTTTGTTGTTAAAAATTACCAGCACATGCAAATAGTTGAGAGTTGTTACCTGTGACTGTTCTGGGTCAGTAAATTTTATGGCCACTGTTTACACTTTTGTTTTTGTATTTTAAAGGCCTTAAATTGATTTAAAGACCGTGTAAAGTGAATTTCAACATTTTCTTCAATAAACATTATAAATGTCATAATTGTAATCTTGTAAATGAGTAAAAAGTCTCAAAATTGTAGCTCAATTAATTTTGGAGTTATAGAGCAAACTGTGTATAAACATATTTCTATTTCAGGATTTTTTAGGCGTGTTTTAAACGGGACCGCGTTTCGTCACGCGGTCCTCATTAGTATAGCCCCACCCCCTGCAGCTCCAGCCGTATAAATTCGCCTCGGTGGAGCCGTTCACTCGCGAATCGCAGATAGCATCAGATAGCAATAGCATAGATATTTTGTTCATTGTTAGCTAGCTAATCAATTATGCCTCGTTCGTGCATCTTCCCTGGATGTCGTAATGGTCAGGGCACCCGTACAAATCATAACATGTTTTTATACTGCGTCGTTTTATGCTGAGTATCTGTAATGCCTGGTTAGGACAATGGTTAGAGCGCTTGCCTTCCGTCCCAAAGCCCACGGGTTCAAATCCCGCATGGTGCAACTCTTTTTTTTTTTTTATTTTTTTTATTCATTCCAGATTAAAAACACACAAGAAAACTATTTACAAAAACAGCGTAACTCTTGGAAAAAGTAGCTGCTGTTACAGACAGAACTCGGATAAAAACAGAGCAGGTTTACTGGCTCTGCTGTCTGCCTCTCCACTGTGGGACACGAGCAGGACGAGCGCAGCTGCCTGAAACCACGCCCACGCACTGACACGCCCCTAGCGTTCCAGACCAAGGCAAAATCATGTTTTTTCATGATTTTTGAGACTTAATTTTATAAGGTAAACAATGTTTTTAATCAGTCAGATTTAAATGGGTGATTAATAACACATATTTATGCCATGTGACAAACTAAAAACACACATTTAATTTCACTTTACACGGTCTTTAACGTTTTTTTTAATGTTAAAAGCACAAGAGCACCTTTTTAAGTTTAAATTATTTATTCTTCCTTTTTGCTTGAAGTACTTTTTATTTATGTGTGCAATTGATGGTTAAAATAAAATATTTAAGTTTGTTCAAATTTAGTGTTGAAATTTTTTAATCAATTTTGAATCATTTTTTCATTGATTTTGGAGATATCGCGATATATATCGTGTATCGTGATATAGCCAAAAAATATCGCGATATAATATTTTCCTCATATCGCCCAGCCCTAATATATATATATATATATATATGTATATATATATATATATATATATATATATATATACGTGTGTGCGTTTATTTATACATATATATATATATATATATATATATATATATATATAATATAGGTGTGTGTGTGTGTTCATAAATGAACCCTAATGTTTGTATACTGTACTTTTACTTTCAGATGGGCTTGACGAGAGTGTGGAGCTGCTCAACACCACCACAGTCACATGCAGCATGACTGTTGGAATGTGGATTGACATAATGTCAGAACAAACCAAGGACCTTATTCTATGGTTGCCCCGTGAAACAATTAAAGCAACATGTTTTGCAGAAAGCTAAAAACTTGGACTCCAGAAGTGAATCATACATGCAAATAACACTGTGAAATATTTATTGGCTGTTTCTCCCTCTGGAATAATCATGTTTATTTCAGATGCTTATGGTGGTAAATGCAGTGACAGGTATATAACACAGAACTCTGGGTTTCTGGACTATCTGCGTGCTGGAGATCAGGTGATGGGTGATCGTGGTTTCACAGTGAGGGACCTGCTGCAAGAGCATGGTGTCAATTTAATCATTCCAGCATTCACACGCAAAGGATGCCAGCTTATTTCAAGTGAGAAGTGAGAAGACATTACATGTAAACATTTTTCTCAAACGTGTACAGTACTGGTGTACTTGCTGTAAACGTAACACAACTATTACATTAGAAAAGTATTTGCTAAAATGATTCATTTGTTATGTACAATAGTTGACTGTTAACCTTCTTACAAGGTTAGTTTTTTGTGTGCACTATATCAGTTAATTTTGGATTAAACTACTGTTTCTATCTAAATGTCACTTTTTTCATTATCAAGTTTTTAAAGATCGTTTCCTGTCTATTTCATTATTTGTTTTCATTTACTGTATTTTATTAAAAGTTCTCAAGGTGCTTCATTTGTGAATCAGTAAAGTCTTTGTCAAAAGAAATGTCAAGCTCCAGGTGCTCAGTTGGTGTCCAGATAAACATCTTGCAGCTCAAAAGTCCAAGACACATCATTGTTAGCTGGACCTGGAGATGTGGATTTTTAATGCTTAGACTGGACTCTGTGTTTGCCTTAAGGTAAATAAGAAAGTGTCCCACCTCTCTTAACATAACAGGACCAACCTTGTTACTGTGAAGATACTAATAAGCTTCAGAGCTTTTCAGATTGCTCATCGCTTCGCCATCTGAAGCAACTGTCAACAAAGTAGCTAAGTATGCTAGTAGTTAAACATGCTAGTGTACGTTATTTTCGGCCACTTCTTCAAGTCGTCCTCCCACCCCTCAATAGCTGTAGGCAGTGATGTCAGTAACGCGTTACAAAGTAACGCGTTACTCTGGTCGGACCACTTTTTTCAGTAACTAGTAATCTAACGCGTTGCTTTTCAAACTGCAGTAATCAGATTAAAGTTACTTTTTCCACATTATTGTGCGTTACTTAGTTATTTGTCATTTTCTGTAGTACTGTAATTTAATTTTATTTCGCCAATGCGTCTCGGGGGGAGCGAGAAAAAAAAAGACAGGAGTGACGTCAGTCTATGCGACCGCCCGGTGTTATTGTCTGTAGCACACGTTAGCATTAAGCTAGGTTTAGCATCTCGCTGCGGTCTCCTGTTTGTTTGGGAACGTTGTGACTTGTTAAAAACACGAGCGCACATCCAAAACGGTGTGTGGACTTTGTTTCACGGAGACTGGATCTGCAGCAGACAACACGTCTAACTTGAACGGACTTAACGACGTGATCCGAACGTGAACGAGGAGCAGCTTGTAAACACTGCTAACAGAGCAGCAGCAGCATTAAAACAGCCTTCAGGTAGGTCAGATCAGTCAATAACACAAACTGTAGGACATTTTAAAGCTCTGGATCTACGTCTGAAATGTTGTTGTTGCTGTGCAGGCTTTAAATTAACTGAGCGTCTCTAAAACGTCTTCCATCACGTCCATCATCATGTCAACACCAGCCAAAAAGTTAATCACTTTATGAAAAAACTGATGTCAACAAGTCCTGGAGCTGAATAAATCCCTGCCCTGATGATGACCGAGAGATCCAACCACAAGAAGAGGTATTGTTCTTTTATTAATAATTAACCTTTTTAATTTAAAATGATAATCTTATTAACTATTTTTTATTTTTTTACATGTTTGTGTTATTTCCAGTCTGAGACAGAGGAAGCAGCTGTCTTTTTCCTCTTGAGGGACATCCACCTGCAGCTAAGAAGCGTGTGATGATGACCCTGATGCATGCTCAATAATCCAGGTAGAAAAATCTAAAAATGCTAAGTCTGGTCCTCTGGACATTCAAAAAACAAAACAGAACAAAAAAAATTGTAGAAACGTTTTATCTTTTGTCCATAAGACTTCCTCAGTCTGAGATGCTGTATTCATTTCAATCTTATAAATACTGTAGCACCCTCTCACAGTGGATGAACCAGTTTGCTGCTGACAGCTGAAACCAGCTGCTCACGGACCATCAGCCTAACAATGGATAGTTAGCAGCACCCTGATGGTTGTTTGTTATTCACAGAGGGCTGAGTGATACTAGCAATAACAGCATTGTAAGAGGGGGACAGTTGAACCCAGAGGCCTCCACCTCTGTTTAATGATGGATGGTTTCTTTTCACAAAGATGGCCTCCTTTACTCCTCTCTCAAACCATCGTTCCTCTCTATCAAGGATGTGAACATCTTCATCCCTGAAAGAGTGACCGCTGGCCTGGAGATGAGTGTAGACTGCAGAGTCCTGACCTGATGATGTTGATCTTCTGTGCTGGACCATCCTTTTGGCCAGTGGCTCATGCTTTTATTTATTTTCATACAAACGTATTGTTTACTTGACACATTTTCAAAATAAACATTTTATAAGTCTTTTTTGTAAAAATATTATTTGTTTAGTGAAGTCAAGAAAGACTACTGTATTTTGTTTTTTGAATATTTATTAGTAATTATTTTATTAAAACATTTAAATTTTTTATGTATTGTGACAGAGGGTTCTTGTCAGCGGCTGCTGAAAGTAACTAATAAAGTAACTTAGTAATCTAACTTAGTTACTTTCCAAATCAAGTAATCAGTAACTTAACTAAGTTACTTTTCCCAAGGACTAATCAGTAACTTAACTAAGTTACTTTTTCAATGTAACTATGCCATCACTGGCTGTAGGTAGCGGTAAAACAATATCTCCACATTTGAGTTGTGATCGTTTGTGTTCCCACATATTTTATGACCTAAATCCTCTGACGAAAACTGGCTAGCGCGTTGCTAAAAGTGCCGGTTCTGACTTTCGGCGGAAGTCGTACACATAATTCGCGCAAGGCATCATGGGGGCTAGGAATAAGGTGGATAGTGCAGGTGAAGGATACCTGAAGGTTTTTTTTGTTTTCAGTTTGGAGATTGATCAAGTGAAGGTTGTTGTTTGTTTGTAGTTATTTTGTATTTTTTTTAATAAGGGGCATATATTATAAGATTTTTCTTTCTGCACCTTTTCATTCAGTGTTTTGTTTTTTTCTGATGAAATTTGTTTTATTTTGAATAAATGAATTAAAAACAAAACATGCAGCACTGGGGCTGTTGTTTCAGTACGTCGTAGTTTCAGGGACACGTTGGCTCAAACTTTCTTGTGCTTCATCTTCTGACTCATCATATTCTATCGAGTGGAAACTTCAGATTAAACAAGTTAGATTTTCCCACTGCTGTCATGTTTTGAAGCATAAAGAAACCGAGTAGGACCTTGCTGCCACAGAAGAAACCTGCAGTTGTAACAGATCTTATGGTGTAGTCACACCGAACAGCTTTTCAACCTCCAAAAAGCTCCTCACGCACGCAAGTGGACGCACTTTGTGTCCAGACCTACTTGGACCAGAACGCCAGAACGTGAAACAGCTGCTGGGTGTGTGGGAGGAGCTTACCGGTATACAGAGTCCTGCGCACAGAGTCCTCACTGCACTCCGCCAGGCGAGGAGCTTTTTATTTCCGTCTCTGTGGAGCAGACTTGACTGGTCGTGAAGGACTTGTCGCGAACACACAGCTACAATGAGTTTCTCTTCCATAGTACACGACCTCGCGGGTCTTTTCTGTGTCCCACAAACAATACGTCACATAGTGCGCGCGCACCCTCGTTTCCGCGTCACATAGGGACTCTCCCCCTCTCTTCTCCTCCTCTCTTCTCCCCCTCTCTTCTCCCCCCGACTCTCCCTGATTGGTTGACACACCAACCAATCAGGTAGAGTTGAGCGGCGTTTGAAAGTTTGAACCGCGAAATCTTCAGCATGCTGAATGCGCGGTTTGGAGGCTGAAGCCGGTTCACGTGCACGGAAAAACGCTTCCCAGCACGCTCAACACGCACGCGACGTGACGCCCGACGCCAAGACGTGGCTGGAAGCGCGTCCCCCATTGACTTTACATGTAAACTGGACGCTCCTGCTGCTGAAAAGCTGCTCGGTGTGACTACACCATTAGAAAGCCGAACCACTTCCACAGCAACAAATTAGTCTTTCCTTTCTTATCAGTGATGTCATCTGCTTTCTCTTCGCTTGAAAAACTTTGTTCAGTCACATTCTGACGATCATGGTCACTTGTTTTGAAGCGAAAACTTAAAGGCTCCGGCAAAGCTGAGCGTCCTGCCTGGACGCCACTCTACGCGCGCATTCTGTGCGCACGCGTTCGCTGGCACAGCTCTGCTTTCTTTGACTCACGTTAAATGCTCGCGTTTTCGCTCCAAATCCTTGTTGTAATGTGAGCAGCTGCGTGCAGAGGGGACAAACTGAGGTCGCTGATTGGTCACTTGCTGACACGCCTACTGAAATGATTGACAGCTCGAGCGGGACAACCAGCTGGCTTCAGCTGCGGTTGCTCGGCTGCAGCCGCTGCGGTCTTTCTAACTTTATATGTTAATAAAAACTAATAAAAAGTAAAAATAAAAACAGGGAGCGCTTTTCCTGCAGCCCACAGCCCACCAGGAAATATTTAAAACCTCCCGCAGCCAGGTAGGACATGAATTCATTCATTTCAGTCATGGAGTGAACGGAGGATGAAGCTTTTACTTGACTTTTGGCAAAAAAACAAAACAAAAGTCCTGATCAGCGATGAAGAAGGGGAATTTAATTCATTTGTGTAACATACAAAACAGTCCGGCGCCGGGGAAGTTTATGGTCAGACACCGCGCAAGCGTGCGCGGTCGTAAAAAAAGAGTTTTGCGCGTTCGTGCCCTGCGGGGCTACGTTTGTGCCTCTGCATGCGTACGTACGTTGTACAGAGGCGTACAGGCAGTACGCGCAGGTCTACCGGGGACTTAACGCTCGTTGGAGCTTAGCTTAGCCTACTACCGCTAACGCCTGCTGGACTCGAGCGCTGCGTAATATCTACGTCACCACTTACGTATTTGTGTCGCAGCTTTTTCTGTCCGAGTTGAAACTGAAGCAGGGCAGCTTCAACCCAAACAGAAAAAGAAATGCGTCAGTGAAACTATGTAAAATCCTATCGAAAAATCGAAAAAATGCTTAAAATTCATATCATTGTTATTGAATAAAAGTACATTGCAAGATATATAGATGTCAAATTATTGTCCAGCACTAGGCTCTGCAGACATTGCACGTTGCTGTCTTGCGGTATTTAGTGTAAAATACTTCCACACAGCGGACATGTTACAATGAAAAGTTGGCTAGCTGTTAGCTAAAGTACGGTACTACTCATTCAGTCCGCATGCTGTAGCTGGCTGTTGGCTAGCTGTTAGCTAAAGTACGGTACTACTCATTCAGTCCGCATGCTGTAGCTGGCTGCAAACTATGAAATGAATTTCTTGAATGTGGCATGAGGCGGGTGTCACTTCCACCTCTTCTTTACAGCATTAATGAATTCGTTGAACTGCTAGTGTGTAGTCAGTTTTAATGTAAATCTTCTTATTACACTTCACTTTCGTTGTCACTGACACCAACACTACCGTCGAACTAAAAATACAACATAAACTTAAGTGAGACGGTGTCATGAATACAATCTTGACATAAAAATGATATAACATATAAATACCTCGCTGGCTGACCCTTCCTTTTGAGGTAGAAATGAGAGTAATAAAGAACTTCTTAAACTTAAATTACTTTTGTACAGCTACTTGCTAATATCATGTCTTCATAGCAGTACGGTACAACTTCTTTCTTTGGTTGCCTAGCAACATGCTGGAAAGCACTTCCTACTTTTGCCTTTCAAAATAAGAGTCATAACAAAAGAATGTGCATAATACAAAATAAGACATGTAAACTAAAACTATGGCAGTAAAACTCCCACCAAATCACTAACCTATTGTGATTTCACTTCAAACATATAACATTACAATAAAATATATTTACATTTTAGCATTTACTCTGCTTCTAGTAACAACACAGTTTTATGAACTGGTCTATCAAGATACACTGGCTTGACAGTCCTTTTTCCATCCTTATCCAAGGTTGAGTCACTCATCAACAGCTTCACCTTCCTGATTCTTCCATCTTTGCATTCCTTTAGTTTCTTTGATATATTTGTCTCTTTGACAAATTTTGAAGATCTAGAATCCAGGATTCCCACTCTCTGTAGAGCTGATCCGAAAGAGGCTTGTCCCATCCGACATTCTCCTGATATAACTGTTGCAGGATTTGTTTTCCTTTTAGGATGAAGGGTGCCACAAATCCCAGTGGATCATACACTGACGCCACTGTCCACAGGATTCCTCTTCTTGTCATTGGGTGTTTTTTGACAGTTATTCTGAATTGAAACTCATCAGAAGAAATACACCACTGAACACCAAGTGCTCTTTCCATCAGTGGCTCTCCAAGCGCTAGATCCAAATCTTTAATACTGTCAGCACACTCCTCTCTGGGCAGCGACTTCAACACATTGTCACAGTTTGATACGAACTTGTGTAATCTTAGTTTTCCTGTGTTACACGGCTCTCTTGCTTCCTTGACTAGTTTTATTGCTTCTGCGTCTGATACTTACAAGTCCATCATCTACATAAAAGTTTCTTTGAATGAACTTCACTGTGGTTGGAGAGAACTTTCCCTCACCTTGTGCAGCTAGATGCTTTAAACCAAAATTGGCGCAACCAGGTGAAGATGCTGCACCAAACAGGTGAACCTTCATGCGAAAGACTGAGGGGAGAACATTTAGCTGGCTTCTGCACATGTCCTTGAAAAGTAGGCTGTGGGAAGCCATTCTCCTGGAGTGTGGAGCTGAAGAGTCCTCCCCCCCCCTCCCCCTCCCCAGAGATTTCTGTGAAGCCTCAGATAACACCCAGCTGCACATCTGCTGAACTCTGTGTTTGTCTGAAATTACTCACAGACTTATCTCCTTGCCTGCCGTATCTCCATTTGTTATTGTAACTAAATGTGCTTTTGATATGGTTTTTACTGGATCACGCGGTGTCTTGAAGACAAAATGTGATTCATCTTTTTTTAATATCAATGCTGTGAAACCCCGTGTCTTTGCCTGTTTTCCTGCTTTTGACCTTCATCTGGGGACAGATTGGGACTGGCCGCGCTATGAGCATATCATGTGTTGATAAACATATCATGTGTTGATAAACATGTCATGTGCTTTGTTGAGCTGCAGCTTGTTTGCACTCATTCTCTCTCCTGGATGTCTGTAACTACATATTTACGCTGTATTGATGAAAATTGATGCAATGTTAATAAACCTTCTTGATTCTTGATTCTTGATTTAGATCCCCATGCTCCCACCATAGAAAGCGTAAATAATCCTGGTCTTGAGGTGTTACATGGAACTGGTGAAACATGCGCTCCACGTCACACATTACAGCCACTGAGCCCTTCCTGAACCTACAGAGTACTCCCACCAAAGCGTTTGTTAGGTCGGGCCCTGTAAGCAGGTGTTCATTTAGCGAAGTGTCTTAATATTATGCAGAGCAGTCAAAGACTACACGAATCTTGCCGGGCTTTTGAGGGTGGTATACTCCATGGTGGGGAATATACCAGGCAGGGGTATTACAGAGTTCCTTCTCCGGTACTTTCTCTGCATCGTCACGTGCAATAATGTCCTCCATGAACTTTGTATAGTCTGAGTAGTACTTTTGATCCCTTATGAATCTGCGTTTGAGACTGCTTAAGCGTTGCATAGCACTTGACATGTTATTGGGAAGATTTGGTCTGTCACCTTTGAAAGGCAGGGGCATTTCATAATGTCCATCTTGCTTTTGTGTAATTCCTTCTTGTAGCTTTCTTATGAAGCAGACATCTTCTTGTGAAATGCTCGTCTCTTCCACTGCTCTCTCTATAAAATCTGATTCAAGTGCTTTGATTACATCTGGACCTGTTACTTCTTTTATTTGTGTCTTGCAGATATAATGAACTTTATTCTTTAGCTTTGTGGTTGGCTCAGTCTCTGGTATTACTTGCTTTATAGTGATGCGATGACTTACTCCAATTAAATCGCTGCCTTCGTCACTTGAGTCACAGTAACTTATGATGCTCCAGCCCAAATCTGTTTTCTGGGCATAAGGCTGGCTTTCTTCACCACATATGACTTCTCTGGGCATTAAGGCTTGTGTGCAGTTGTAGCCTAGTAGGAGTCCTATCTCACAGTCCAATGGTGGAGCAATGTGTTCAGTGAGATGCTCCAAATGTGGCCATGACCTTGCCGTGTCTGAAGTAGGAATATGGCTACGATTGGCAGGTATAAAATCACGTGTGTAGGCAACTGGCACAGTGAGTTTCTTTTCGGAAAACATTCCTCTTATTTGCAGAGCTTCAAGTTTTGTACATGGTACAGTTGTTTTCTTGGATGACATTGTAGACAATTTGAGTTTAACTTGGGTTTTGGCTGTGTCCAGATTGTTCGCTACTTCATCGAGAATAAAGGACGAATCACTCTGTGTGTCCAGTAGAGCGTAGGTAAGTATTTCTTTGCTTGGCTCATTTTGTGTGGATACATAGACAGGTACTATTGCAGATGTCTGTGTGTTTCTACTTTCATGAGTCACTCTGTTAGACGTACTTTCGTTAACTGTGTCTTGTGACTGTGTTACCTGTTGCTGAGTTTCCTTCCGTTCAGCTACTTCTTGTTCTTTAGGTTGTTCTTTCTTTGTCTCGTGTCTTTGTCTTTCTTCATGCAGACATGTGGGATGTTGTCTTGAGCATGTGTTGCATGTCATCCGATTGGTGCAGTTCTTGGAGAAGTGACCACTATTTAGACAGCCAAAACATAGTTTTTCACCTTGAATGAACTTGACTCTCTCAGTAACTGGTTTCTCAGTGAACTTACGACATTTGTGTAAGCTGTGTCCTGCTCTTTTACAATACACACAAGAGATCATGCTTCTTTCTGTAGAGTTAGTTGTAAATATTTTTGCTGTATCTTGCTTCTTATGAATGAGTGTAAGTTGAGGTTTTGTCTTTGGTTTGTCAAAGTCACTTTGTCTTATAGCTTGGAATGATGTAATGGGATTACATGCAATACTTGCCTCCATTGAAAGGAATGTTACAAAGTAACTGAAACGTGGGAACTGTTTGTGCTCCAGCTGGTACATTGTAGCCTTCCGGTTCCATCTGTTGCTTAACCAGTCTGGCAGTTTAGCAGCAAGTCTTTGATTCTCTATTCCATCATTGAGGATGTTCAGATTATCATTGGTAGCCATTGCAGATTGGCAGCTTTGTAAGAAATCCACAAACTTTCTTAATTCTGCACTGTCTTTACCTTGGAGCTTTGGCCATGTATGCAGCTTGTCCCTGAAGGCCTTAGCAATGACAAAAGGCTCTCCATAACGTTCATTGAGCATATTCCATGCTGCCATATAAGAGTCTTCAGAGCCAATCAGAAAATAGCCATCTAAGGCTTCTTTAACACATCCACCTACATACTTCTGTAGGAAAAATATCTTTTCTGCTGTGGGAATGTTCTTTCTCTCTATTAGAGTCTCAAAAGATGCTCTCCAATATTTAAACTTAAGTGGATCCCCACAAAATACTGAGGGCTCTGGAATCGGTAGCCTATTAGCTGACATGGCTTCTGCTAAAACCTTTACAAGCTCACCTGTGCTCTCGTGAATGACATTTAGCTGTTGTGGTGGTTGTGTGGGTTGATTAGCAGTGTCTTTGAACTCAGTTACCTGTATGTTTGCAGGATTCGGACTGATGCTTTCTTGCTTCACTGAAAAGTAGTCTTCTTCATAAACTTGTAATTTTGCCTTTGCTGCATTGAGTTTTTTCAGAATTTCCAGTCTTTCAATTTCCTTTTTTAAGTCCTTGACTGACTTTCCCCTTGCAGCACTTTCCTCTTGTTGTCTCTTTATCACAGCCGCCTTCTCCTTTTCTCTTTTTAACTTGCGTTCAGTTTCCTCTCTTTCTTCTAGATGGCGTTGTGACATTGCAGCAGCTTCTTGTTCTGCGATTATGCATTTGTTTTCTTCTTCTATGGTTTGCATTTTTTCTCTAAATTTCTCTTGTTCAGCCATTATCTTAAGCACGGCCTTTGTGGCTTCATACTCTGCCATAGCTTCTTGTCTTTTGGTGGAGGAGCCATTAGAAATAACTGTACTGGCCTTAAACGGACTATGAACTGAGACAGTATCTGAGCTAGAAGATGTAAATACAGAACTAGCATCAGGCCAAACAATCTCCTCCTTATTTATTCCCTCAACATAACATTGGATGTTTTGGAAAACTACCTTAGTCACTGATATGCCTTTGTCTAACTTGGAACGCACATCATGGGGTGGTCCATCCATTGCTCTGTATTGATCATAAATATCATTAAGAGCGGCTAGTTCTCTTTGCACAATGTCCATATGACCTTCAAGAATGTCAACTGGATCTCCTTTCATAACAGATTTTTTAGCAACCTTGATTAATGCCTTCCATCTGTCATAAGTACTTTCAAAGTGACGTTGCAACCCCTGTAGTTTTTCTTTATGAAATTGTCTTCCTTTTCCTGTTAATATGCGAGATCTTTCACTTCTACGCAGCTCTTTTTGCCCAATTTGCACTAAATAGGTTTCATCTGCTTGCTGTGCTTTGGCAGCTTGTTCTGCACTGGCATCTTCTATTTCTGTGTCATTTGTTTCTGACATTTTGTTTTACTTGAGCTGTTATGGACTTTTACTTGGTGAAATGTCTTTTTAACTTGACTTAAATTATGAGCTTTGTTGCATTACTTCCCTTCTTGTTAACTTGTTGTGCTGCTGTTGTCAAGCTTCACACAGTTCCTTGTTGTTACTCCTTCCTTGTGTCACTTTCCAAACATGAACTTAAATGTCTGGCTTCTGGACGTCTTTATGAAGAAGCAGCAGTTGAAATGTGTCCGTTAACATTTGCAGCCGTTGGTCTTTGGTGCAATGACGCAATGTCGCCACCAGAGGTCAGGGCGTTCATGCAGCTCCGTTCCTTTTCTTTGTCATCAAGTTCGACTTTGTCATCGAGTTCGACTGTCACTTCCACCTCTTCTTTACAGCATTAATGAATTCGTTGAACTGCTAGTGTGTAGTCAGTTTTAATGTAAATCTTCTTATTACACTTCACTTTCGTTGTCACTGACACCAACACTACCGTCGAACTAAAAATACAACATAAACTTAAGTGAGACGGTGTCATGAATACAATCTTGACATAAAAATGATATAACATATAAATACCTCGCTGGCTGACCCTTCCTTTTGAGGTAGAAATGAGAGTAATAAAGAACTTCTTAAACTTAAATTACTTTTGTACAGCTACTTGCTAATATCATGTCTTCATAGCAGTACGGTACAACTTCTTTCTTTGGTTGCCTAGCAACATGCTGGAAAGCACTTCCTACTTTTGCCTTTCAAAATAAGAGTCATAACAAACGACTGTGCATAATACAAAATAAGACATGTAAACTAAAACTATGGCAGTAAAAGCGGGTCTTATTACTCTGGGTTCATGAGACACGACCCACCCCTACTACCGTTGCATTGGGGAAATGTAGTGTTGGTGCGTGCAAAACACCAGCGGGTGGCTGTGGCCTGCGGGCCATTTCTAATAGTAATTAGATATCATCCAGGGGGCCATATATAATTAATTTGCAGGCTGGATCTGGCCCGCGGGCCTTGACTTTGACATATGTGCTCTAGAGCCTTTCTTGTGTGTGATTTCTCCATTCTGGCTCCTGAGTTAGTAGGAAACGTTTCTACTTTTTGTTTTGTTTTTTTGAATGTCCAGAGGACAATACTTAGCTTTTTTAGATTATTCTTGTAGCCTCTTCCTGGATCTCTTTTCAGTGGCTTATAAGGCTTGCCAACCAGATCTGTCCCATTTTTAAAAATAAGAACCAGTTCTATTTCGTGTAAGCTCGGCCCTTTAAAAGCTATGCTTTGTTGGGTTTATCCCTCGCGCGTCGCACCACACTGAAGACTTGTAGTCCACACCCACCTGCTATGGGCTCCGCCCCCCGGTCCACTATAATGGCGCCCGTGGATTGTGGTTCTGCTCCCATTTTTTCTTCATGAGCGTATGAACACTAGATTTTTTTCCACAATGACCTCAAGGACCACCTTCAAGACGTGCCCCGTGTGCGTGACGGGTCCCGTGTGCGCGACGGGTAACATCTTGTCAACCGACCCGCATCCCAATGAAAGGAATCAGACGAAGAAAATAATCTTATCTGCCCCTTCTCAAACTATTTTTTTTTTTTCAAACACTCGATTCAAACAACTAATTTTACATTTGTCTTTTATTGGATAAAAAAAGTAGTTAATATGCCTGTGAAGAAAGAAGAATGTGTTAACCACAGGCTGTGGTTAACACATTCTTCTTTTTTTATCCAATAAAAGAGTGTTTGAAAAAAAAATAGTTTGAGAAGGGGCAGATAAGATTATTTTCTTCGTCTGATTCCTTTCATTTAATGCATTGTTTTATTCCTTGCTGTTTTGTAAATAGTTTTCTTGTGCTTTTTTAATTTGGAATGAATTAAAAAAAAAAAAAACGTTGTACCATGCGGGACTTGATCCCACGAGCTTTGGGACTGAAGGCAGACGCTTTATCAGTTGAGCTATCCAGCCACATTAGTTTAGCATTGTCAACTTGTCCTTTAAAACGAACCGCCCCCCACAAAATTCTGGCTACGCCCATGCTTCACATAAATGTTCTGGAGCTTCTGACAATGCACAAAGTTCTCAAACACTTTGTTCATATGATCAGGGACGAGCACATATTGATTACGATCTGCTAGTCAACACCTGCTGGAGGTGCCTCGCTCGAGGTACAAGCAATGGGGAGACCGGTCATTTTCTGTTGCCGGCCCAAAAGCCTGGAACAGCCTCCCCCTTGAGCTGCGTGCCACCTCCGATCCGACTCTGTTCAAAACCAAACTGAAGACCCACTTGTTCAAAAAAGCTTTCAGTGTGTAACTTTTATTATTTTGTATTTTAGTATGTAGCATCTTTATTTCAATTGCATTTTTATTTCCACTTGTTCAAAAAAGCTTTCTGTGTGTAACTTTTATTACTTGTGTTATTTTAGTATGTAGCATTTTTTATTTCCATTGCCTTCTTTTATCGCTGTGGTTTCTTATTCTATTTTCATTGATCTATTGTTCCCGTTTATTCTTCTTTTTATCCTGTTAAGCACCTTGGTCAATGCAAGGCATTGTGGAAGGTGCTATACAAATAAAGTTTATTATTATTATATTATTATTATTATTATATTCACACAGACAACAGGGCCACAGCTGCGTACATAAATTTCCAGGGCGGGGTGCGATCAGCCTAGCTGCTGAACACAGCCAGAGAACTGCTCTGCTGGGCACGCATTCACTTGAGATCGCTGAGGGAGATCTACATCCCCGGCGTGCTAAACAAAGGAGCAGATCTTATGTCCCGTTGCGGGCCTCTGGATAGAAACTGGACCCTCCACCCGGACCTAATATCACAGATTTGGAACAGATTTGAGAGAGCAGAATTGGATTTAATGGCCACTCGGGAGAATGCTCAGTGTCCCCTGTTCTTCTCCTTGAGCCCCCTGGACACTCCCCCGCTGGGAGTGGACGCTTTTGCACATAGACCGTGGCCAAAAACGCAGATTTATGCTTTTCCTCCAGTTCCCCTATTGCCAGCTCTGCTAGATAGAGTGAGGGAGGAAGAGTTGTCAATGATCCTGATCGCCCCGGAGCCCATGAACGCACCATGGTTTCCTGTTCTTCAGCAGCTGGCGGGCCGATCATGGAGGCTGCCCTGGAGAGACGACACTCTTCTACAGGCAGGGGGAGGATCGGGTACTCTTAAAAGTTCCAGAAACTCGCCTTAAGCGCAGAGGTGACAGGGCGTTCTCTGCAGCAGGCCCAAGACTCTGGAACAAGTTACAGCTGCTCATCAAACAGGCCCCCTCCCTCTCAGTTTTCAAATCCCGGTTAAAAACTCACTACTATTCCATTGCTTTCAATGCCAGCTGATTTATATTGGATCGTTTTATGTATGATCTGCAATGTTTTTATGTTTTTCGTGTTGTACTTCACTGTCTGTGTTGCCTGTTGCGTGTTTGTTTGTTCAGCACTTTGGTGTGGACTTGTTCCTGTTGAAAGTGCTTTATAAATAAAATGGTATGGTATGGTATGGTAAAGAGTTTTCCTGTGATACGCCAACATCTGCTGGTTTGGTTGCTGAACGTGAGCGTTTAGAAAATCTTGGTTTTTTTAAAGATGTTATATGCACTATCCAAGGAGCGCTCGCAAAGTCCACCACAACTGTTTACGCGTCAAAATGGGCTGCTTTTCAGCGATGGTGCTTGGAGAAGAAGTTAGATCCATCTTCATGTTCTCTGGGCTCCATCTTGTCATATTTACAGCTATTGCTGGACAGGAATTTGGCTTTCAGCACGGTTAAAACGTACGCTGCAGAGATTTCTTCCTGTCACGAAGGGTTTAATGACAGGACAGTGTTTAATCATCCTTTGATGAAACGTTTTCTGAAAGGTGCACATCGTCTTAGAGGCGGCCGTGGCACAGTGGTAGTGGCAGTCGACCCCCGATCGGAAAGTTGGAGGTTCGATCCCCGAGTTCCCACACCATGTGTCGTTGTGTCCCTGGGCAAGACACTTGACCCCGAGTTGCTCCCGGTAGGACTGGCTGGCACCTTGCATGGCAGACTACTGCTACATGAATGTGTGTATGAATGGGTGGATGGCTGGTACTATGAAACGCTTTGGGGCCCCTCATAGGTGGCTGGAAGGTGCTATATAAGTAAGCTCCATTTACCATTTAGGCCAATTTCATGCACATTTGCTCCACAGTGGGACTTCGTTACTGTACTGAGTTCATTAATTAAAGACCCATTTGAGCCGATAGATCAAAAACCTCTGAAGTATTTGTTTTTTAAAACAGCTCTGTTGTTAGCTCTAACATCAGCCAAAAGAGTAAGTGACTTAGCAGGCTTGTCCGTCTCTCCTTCCCTCTTAAAAATTCAAGGAGATGGGAGTTCAGCTGAACTTAGGCCGAATCCTACCTTTATTTCTAAAAGCATAACGAGTTCATTCAGGTCCAGAATCATTACACTGGATGAGTTCTGTCCTCCTCACAGTAATGCAGAGGAAAAACAGTTGCATTTGCTTTGTCCAGTACGAGCTCTTAAATGTTATGTAGCTCGCACGGCTGCAGTGCGTAAATCTGATGGATTGTTTCTGCATTTCAGAAAACAATCTCAGGGTCAACCATTGACCTCTCAGCGGCTGTCACACTGGTTATGTGAAGCTATCTCGCAGGCTTACAGTTCTTCTGGCCTTCAGCCTCTTGAAGGTATAAAAGCTCACTCCACCAGAGGAATCGCAACTTCCACTGTGGCAGAGTGATTGTTTTTTCAACATCAATAAATTATTGATGAATTGACACAGTTTGCCTCTGTCTTTATTGATGAGTACAGGTGGTCCCCGACTTACGAGCGAGTTCCGTTCCTCCGACTATCTCATAAGCCGAAATCTCGTAAATCGAGGACTACCTGTAAATATATATATA
>JBBPBX010026221.1:19725-38278 GCA_038048925.1 Garcialebias charrua | reverse complement strand
TGCACATAAAGCTTAAATCCTTTGTCTTTCTTAGATGTCTTTGTCTTTCTTAGATGTGCGCTTTTCCAACTACATAAATAACTCTGAAGGTAAGTCTGTATTTGTTTTCAGTTCACCAAACTGCATCATGTAGGCTAACACAGCTAACATAGTTAACCCTTGCTAAATTGTTGAGTAAACGTGTTTTGTCTGTACATTTCTGATTTAACACAAATGTTTAGTTTCAAACAAGGAGGCAGGAGAAGTCAGGGCTGAGTGTTTACAGTCCATGAGGAGCAGCCAGAAGCCCCACTGTTTGAGTCAAAGCCACCTGACAGTTCAGTTTCAAACAAGGAGGCAGGAGATTTAGAGCAGATTTAGAAACACAAGTTATTTTAATTTAATTATTTTAATTCAAGTTTGTGTACAAAACTTGAGTTGAAGTTAAATATCAGACAATATAAACTCTTTATATTCAACACATGTCTGCTATATGGTTTTGTGAATCTCACTGTTTATAGCAGCTCTTAATAAGAGATGTTTTCTTTCACTGTACAGGACACCGTAGTGATGATGATGATGAGGGAGCCAGCTGGTCCAGCCTGGATGTTTGTGAGCCGAGATCAAATACAAACAAGTTGCTCCACTGATGACGAAGGACATGTGATCCATGTGGATGGTTGAACAGAAGAGCTGCTTCATCACTTACCTTTGTCTGACTGATTAATGTTTTTAAATCTCCATTAGCTGTCGAGGAAGCTGTGACTTAAAGTCAGAAGCTGTAATGCTATAAACTGTTTAAATCTTGTGCCTCAAACGTTTTCTACAGTAATGTAACATCATCATCAAATTTGTTTTTAATAAACTGGCTAAAATAAAACTGAACTCTAAGCCTGTCTTAAATCAACATACACATTTTTTTGGGTGATAATATGAAGACAAAGTCAGAATGTTTTGAACATTTTATTTTCTTACAAGTAGTAAGTAGTGTGACTGTAGTGTCAGGGTACAGTAGTCCTGAAGTATGCAGGTAGATTTTTATGCATCTGCTCTTCAGGTATCGGGTCCTAATTGAGCCGAGTACTGTCAATAAAAAGTTGCAGTGATAATCCGCCTGACCGTGGACTGATGGACACCGTACCGGTCAGCAAGGTCCCGTTGCTTTCATCCAAGGTCAAGGTCATTTAAGAACAGGAAGAACTCAACGGGCTGCAGGATATTGGTTGACGGGGTGGTGTGGATAAATAATCAATAAATAACACTGAACAACTGGTAATAACTAATAATTCAATCTCAATGTCACTACTTGTGCAATAACCTGTCACACAACCTGTGTAATGTTGATTATGTGTAGTGTATATATATATATATATATATATATATATATATATATATATATATATATATATATATATATATATAGTATATATATATATATATATATATATATATATATATATATATATATATATAACTATGTGCATGTTAGCTTGTACTGTATTACTAGTTTGAAATACTTACAGTAGTTCATTCAAATTCATCCTGCTGCATCATTACTGTATATCCAACCATGTTTACTGTCTCTCTTCAGGACTTTGTGAATATTATAATTACTTTTTCACTTTGCATGCTTTTAGTATAGTTTGATTTTTAGCAAGTCAAATCGGATCTTCTCATCCTGAGCACTTCATTGTACTGTTAACTCTGTGTTAACCTGTATATGACAAATAAACACAACTTGAACTTGATGGGGAGTTCCTCTCATCTCATTCTTGGTGAACACCGACCATGGATGGCAGAGCAGTCACATCAGGAGGTCAGATGATGCAAACCTGAAAAAACAAAAAAGTGTTCATATTTACCTTCATAACGTAAAAAACCAAACAGAGAACTCTTTATGAGAGTTATGCTTTAAAATAAATAATTACATCTCAGGAAATAAAAGTTTAATTGAAGTGAAACAGTTCTGGTTTCATATTAAAGGAAACAGCAGAGAATATTTCAGAGGTGTAACAGCCCTGAAGTTACTAGGAGTTTACAAACATATTTACAGATTAGAAAACTGTTAAAATCTGAATATTATTTTAAAAGTATGTAGTTACAAACTTTTATTAAATCACTCATCATGACTCCAACATTAAATCTACAAGTGCAGGATGTGGAGTCGAGTCATATTCATGTTTCTTACTGAGCTGCAGCTGTGTTCTCCTCCTCGCTGTCCTCCTGCTGCTTCTCTCCCAAAGCCCCGGTCATGGAAGGGAGAATTATTCCACTGGAACAATGCAGGTACAGCTCATTTTTAACCACTGTTTGATGCTGGCTCTTGAATATTCTGAGGTTTAAAACGCCAGCTACAACCGAGTGTTAGCTTTAAGGCTAACTCGGTTAGCCACGAACTCTGGCATTAAAATATAAAAAACTAAGCGCTCTATTGTACCTGCTATTCACTGGACACAACGGCACACAACAAATCTCTCTTGTTGTACCAGTAGCTCGCAGATAATTTACCTTTTGTGTCTTTTACATGGTCTAGTTCTAGAAGCTACCGCTAACAACAACTGCTGTCGACCAGAACCGGAAGTGTAGCGTAGAGCCCAGATTTTAACGGAAGTACGTCACCACTACCCGTGGCATATAGCCTATTGGCAGACCAACTGTAATGTGCATTACCGCCACCTACTGAGCTGGAGTGGGGACAGGAGATAAACAGGAAAAAAAAATCTGTAAAATTAATTTAATAACTCGACTAAATTCTCTCTATTAAGTTTGTATTTTTCAAGAAAATAATTTGATCTTTAACTTTACTGATATCACTACTAAAAAAAATCCCTAATTGTAAATTTAATATTCATTTATTTTTGGAAATGCATTCTTTCTGTTTCGTACCCTGGACATTCCATAAAGACATGTTGAACTGTTTCAGGGAGATTGCTGGTGCACTTGTCACATAGTCCTGTTGCATACTTTCTAATTATTTTAAGAGATTTATTAAGGCCTGTGTGTCCTATTCTATTGTACCACTGGTACATTTTCATTTTTAAATCACTTCTTGGTCTGCTGCCTTCATACTTCTCCTCCTACATGTCTCTGTGTGTGACATTTTTTTAGTTAAATTTGTTTAAAAAAAATCTGTATGCCTCTCTTATGATTGTCTATTGTTGTCGCTGTTGTCATTCTTTGTTGAAAACAGGTCTCTCTTGTAAATGAGTTCTCGAGGCTCAATGGGATTAACCTGTCTAAATAAAGGTTGAATGAATTGCGAGTAATTAGAATTAGAATTAGAAGTTCTACTGTTCAAAATATTTCTGTGATAATTCAATCATGTTTCCAATCATTTTACAACAAGCTGTTTGGTTTAATACCACTGTTGAAAGTTTATTATCAAATTTCATACTTGATTATGTAAAAGCTTTTGTTTCATTTTGCTGTATTTCTTGATTTTATTTTACTTTTTATTACAATAAAGCTTATGATTGTGGAATAGTTTGCATCCTGGTAATAATTTGAGTGGAATGCACTGATTTATTTTCAATAGAATAAAACATCTTCATTTTAATTTGAGACCTAATTTTGTGAATCTTACATAAATTTACATCAAATTACTGGTGCCCTGCTAAAAATCAAAATTCTTAGTTTACATGTCTTCAAATGTTCCATAAATCAACCAGAAATGAACCTTTAGATGACAGTTGAACAAACATTTAGTGACCACCATCATTATTAGTGTTTTTACATCAAGAATCAATTCAGATTCAATTATCAGAGTCAGAGAGTCAGAGTCAGAGAGAATTTATTGTCATTTGCACCGCATGTAGTACATGTGTTGAAAACGACATTATGTACACAGGGTCCCAGTTACATCCAACAACAACAAATGCAAGAGAAAAACAATAATAACATCTAGGATTAACTAAGAGAGACATCAGCTAGTAATACACTAAGCCCTAATGTAGTAGAAAAGCATCATTATAAACAGCAGCACGAACATGAATCATTATGAGCAGATGGTCACAGGTGAACGCAGCAACAATTATGTAAGACCAATGACATTTCATTGTTTCACTTCAATTAGTTTTTGCTGTCTAGATAAAGAACCATTAAGAGGGAGGAGTGGGATCTGTCCAAAACTTTTGAACTTCCATGTTTCCCTGAAAACGGTCCTCAGAGGGATGGTGAAACCCTGACGACTCTCAGGTTCCAGCAGATGCTTCTTCCATTGTTAGGCAGGATTCACAGGTTTCAGGTTTTCCAGCTCACACTTTTTATTCTTTGTATGTACATCTACAAATGATCAAGTTTCTGAGTCAACCCAGTTCAAGATGGCCGCCACAGCCACCTGACCTTAGAAACAAAAAGTTGTCTATAATTCATGAAAAAAGGCCTCATCAACAGCCCTATTCTTTTCCTCCATAAAATAAGTTGTATTCTGACGTGTTTTTGTGTTTTAAAAACTGTTTCTCTATGATCTGCTGTCTTTGCATGAATTCTGAAAATGTACTTTAGAAGTTTTAGTATAGATTAGACACTGATCACTGCAATCAGCTGCAGCTAGTAGAGTTCAAATGTTCAAAAGTTAGTTTCTAATTCATCAACTAGTTGAAGTCATAATTATTCAAGCAGCTAAAAAGTCTTGAAATCATTGGAAGGGACAAACACCTCTGCTGTGTTACTATGAACTGTTTAGCACCACCACCACCACCAAAGTCTGCCACTCATATTAGCCTGCCTGTGTGTCTGTTAGCAAAATATCTCATGTACCAGTAAATGTATTTTAATGAAACTGTCAGAAAGTAATTGAATGTACACGTACAACAGATTAACTGTAGGAGTTAATCTGATAATTGAGATTAGAAAACACAAACATGGCTACAACTGAGTCAGTTTTACAGATGTTGAGTAAAAACCAGATGTTGTAGTAGCTGAGAGTCATCCCTAACACACACTCTGAGAGCTAGCAGCTCACAGGAAGTCTTTATTTAAAGAGACTGGCATCAAACAGATGATGTGTGTTTAATATGAAGAAAAGTATTTGTAGATATAAAACTAGTGGTGGTTGTTTGATCAGAAAGGCTGCAGAGCTCTGAGCTGCTGAATCAGCAGAAATGACTTCAAAGTTTAGACGTTACAAACATGAACAAGTTATTCTGGTGTTTGTTGAACACATTTGATTGTACAGAATAAATGTGAGACGACAGAGAAAAGTCCCAGTTGATCAAAGAACAGTGTGAAAGTGTCAAAGCAGTTTTTCTGGGACTGCAGCCTGACCTTTGACCTGAACTGTGCAACACTTTGCTTCTAACCAGCAGCACATGACAACATCATGAAAACAGCTGTGGTCCTCACAAGTCTGTCCCTGACACATGAGCACAAACAGCACAGAGGTGGACTGAGGAACAAAACATCTGGAACTCTGACATGCTGCTTATTGACATCTGGACTGGAACTGAGGGTCTTGAAGCTTCACTTAGAGAACAGCTGCATGGCTGTAGTTGGTCCAAAATAAAAACAACAAAGTTGTTTGTGTTTGACACATCTGGAAAAATCAAAGTTTACTGATTCACATCTGTAACCACAGGGAAGTTCAGTTCTTTCATTTAGAGTCAAATCACAACAAAAGTCATCTCAGAACAGTCTGAATCAATCCAACTACAATTCAATCCATGCAATGGGATTATAATCTGATTCATGTTGCCAGATTGAGTGAGAAGCAGTTATAAAATACCAGTTAGCAACAAACTGGTCAAATGGTTTCTTTCAGGTCTTTACTTTGAGCCAGTATCCATCCTGAGCAGCACAAAGGCCACAGTGGGAAGAAACAACCCCCTTTTAACAGGAAGAAACCTCCAGCAGAGGCTGACACCTGAAAGCTCCGCCTCCCATTCTACCTTTAGAAACTCTAGGAACCACAAGTAAACCTGCAGTCTGACAGCAAAGTGCTCTGTTAGTAAAATATAACCACAAGTAAACCTGCAGTCAGACAGCAAAGTGCTCTGTTAGCAAAATATAATAAGATATTTCATATTAGATGAAGTCCATCGTTCTACAGAGAAAAATATTATTCACAAGTGGAAATAATTTAAGGTGGTTGACAATCTTCCTAGGAATAAACACCCCAAGAAATTCACCCTGAAGGTCAGACTGTGCAATGCTCAGAGAAATGGTCACAAAGGAAACTCAAAGGTCATGACAGGACAGAGTTTTCTCTCTAAAAACAACATGGCAACACAACAGATGTGGAAAGTTTCATGTGAAGGAACAGGTACAGTTCACCGACCCGCTGTCATCAAGTTGTTTGGAACATGTTGCCAGTGATCAAGTTGTTTGGAACATGTTGCCAGTGATCAAGTTGTTTGGAACATGTTGCCAGTGATCAAGTTGTTTGGAACATGTTGCCAGTGATCAAGTTGTTTGGAACATGTTGCCAGTGATCAAGTTGTTTGGAACATGTTGCCAGTGATCAAGTTGTTTGGAACATGTTGCCAGTGATCAAGTTGTTTGGAACATGTTGCCAGTGATCAAGTTGTTTGGAACATGTTGCCAGTGATCAAGTTGTTTGGAACATGTTGCCAGTGATCAAGTTGTTTGGAACATGTTGCCAGTGATCAAGTTGTTTGGAACATGTTGCCAGTGATCAAGTTGTTTGGAACATGTTGCCAGTGATCAAGTTGTTTGGAACATGTTGCCAGTGATCAAGTTGTTTGGAACATGTTGCCAGTGATCAAGTTGTTTGGAACATGTTGCCAGTGATCAAGTTGTTTGGAACATGTTGCCAGTGATCAAGTTGTTTGGAACATGTTGCCAGTGATCAAGTTGTTTGGAACATGTTGCCAGTGATCAAGTTGTTTGGAACATGTTGCCAGTGATCAAGTTGTTTGGAACATGTTGCCAGTGATCAAGTTGTTTGGAACATGTTGCCAGTGATCAAGTTGTTTGGAACATGTTGCCAGTGATCAAGTTGTTTGGAACATGTTGCCAGTGATCAAGTTGTTTGGAACATGTTGCCAGTGATCAAGTTGTTTGGAACATGTTGCCAGTGATCCCAGCAGACACTTCTGATAGTCTCATTTGGGGCGTCATATTTTTGGTCCTGTAGACACATTCGGCTGGATTTAGCTCATTGATACGATCACTGCTAACACTTGACCTGACATGACAGCAGAGCTGCAGTGAAACCTGCCGAGTCCAGCTGTGCAGATGTTTGTGGGCGGAGCTGCAGGATCACTTAGCCCAGGGGCCTACCAGCTGGTTAAGAAGCACTAAAGCAGGAGTTCCCAACCACCGGGCAGGTCACCAGTTCCGGGCCTTGGATCATTTGATACCTTGCCACCTAAAAAGTATATAAAGTTTTATTTTGATTTATTTTTCTAGTTCTTAGTCTGCATGGTATTTTATTTTGAAAATCAATCACGTTCATCTGTCCAGTTTTCACGGTTTGTCTCAGTCGCTGTTATTTACTTGCAGTGTTAAGCTGTCTACATAACTTTATCAAGAATGAGTAAAAACAAATGTTGCTGAAGAACTTTAAATAAGGGAAAAGGCCTAAAGATGAGAGAGCAGAAATGAGTGTTTAATTGTTTTTATTGTTTTATGTAAATCCTCTGCTGCTCAACAATCCAGCAGCTTGACCTGCAGGAAGAGCGGCCTCAGCAGCAACACGTCAGACACGTTGCAGTTTCTGCCCACTCAGCAATCAGGACCTGCAGGAACTTGATGTCACAGTGAACCCACTTGAAACTGACGCAACAAGAGAGAAACTGCATGAAAGAACAGGAATTAGTGTTTGATCAAACTGCAAACAGTGAAGTGTCCAAACGTCACATTCAAACTTCAGTATGTTTAGCAAACAGTTTCCAAAGTGCACATGTTTAGACAGTGACAGCAAACATCTGTCCAGCAGTTTGATCAACTGTTTGACACAAGACAAATGTTCATTGTTGGAATTCATTCATTTGGGAACTCTGGTGAAAAGTAGTAAAAAAAAAGAGACTGCAGTGAAATGTGTTGATGTGACCTGCAGCTCCCGACAACAAGAGAAGCAGCTTGTGGATCTGCTGCAGGTCTGTCCTGCAAGACAGACGTCCCCAACCCTGGTCCTCATGGTCCACTGTCCTGCAAGACAGACGTCCCCAACCCTGGTCCTCATGGTCCACTGTCCTGCAGGACAGATGTCCCCAACCCTGGTCCTCATGGTCCACTGTCCTGCAGGACAGACGTCCCCAACCCTGGTCCTCATGGTCCACTGTCCTGCAAGACAGACGTCCCCAACCCTGGTCCTCATGGTCCACTGTCCTGCAAGACAGACGTCCCCAACCCTGGTCCTCATGGTCCACTGTCCTGCAGGTTTTAGCTGATTTCCTGCTTCAGACAGCAGAGTTCATTCACTGACACACACTGAGTGAGTGAGTGGAAGCTTCAGGTCGTTCACATTCACTCAGTTCAATAAAGTTTGTGTCATGAAGAAGATGAAGTTTCACTTCTTAGGAATGTTTTTCTGCGTCTGTTTCCTCCTTCAGAGAAGAAAACACACGTGAACAAAGAGACACCAACACAATCTTCTCTATAGACACAGTCCTGTGACTGTTGGCAAAAAGCTTCAAACTCTTGGTTTCCTTCAACCAGATGTTTAGAAAGTACTTCCTGCACATTCACACACATGTTGAGGCTTTACAAAAACTAGCTGTGGCTAAAATCTCACATGTCCCTGTTTGCAGAACTTTTAGAAGCTGCTGATAAAGTTGAGTGATGTGGACGAGGAGAAGGCACCTCCTGTTTCCAGATGTTGAATGAGTGTCCAGAATGTTTGTAGGTGAGAAGATGAGGATGTTGCTGCTGCTTTGTGCTGCAGAAGAACTCCTGTGTGTGTTTGTTGTTCAGTGTGGACTCAGTGATAGTTTCTTGTCAGGATGTTGGAGACCAAAGTGGATCACTGCTCCTGAAACTCTGACATCAAAGGATTTATAGCATCTCATGCAGACACTGTTCTAGAAACTTCACATCACTCTCACTGTAACTCTACATGCTGACACACACTGCATTCTGGGCCTTGTTGCATCTGCAGCACAAAAATACAGAAAACTTTACAGTTTACATTGTAGTGAAAGTTGCTCCGGTCACTTTGGAGGCGTGTCCTGTGTTCACTTGTATCAGGTTAAATGGGTTTCAGTTTCCTGCTCTGGTTTGAAACTGGAAATACTCCAAGTCATGAATGAAGCTGGTGTTTAAATGGAGCCTGTGCAGGAACAACAACTTCTTAGAGTTTGTCTTTTTGTGTCCACAGAGACAAAAGACACTCAGAGACTCTGAGAGGAGACCAAGAACGTTGAGTCAGCACTTTCTCTGATCCACATGTTTGATTTTCTTCTTCTGTCCACACTAAATGGAGTCTGAACTCACTGAACACGTTCACTTTCATCTCTCCTCAGAGTTTTACATCTGAGAAACTCAAAAAGATTTTCTCCAAACACCACACCCTGGTGAATTTTAAACCTAACGGGTCCCTCAGACAGAAACTAGTCACCAAAGCCCAAGCTGAATAGTGTGGTGTCTGGAGTTCAGTGCAGTAAGGAATGTTCAGACCTCTAAACTGGAGAAACTAAACAAACACAAACACACAGCTCTTCAGGACAAGACTCAGCTGTGCACCTACATTTTAAGGCTAAGGGGCAATCTTTTGAGGATGAAAATGTTTGTATTTTGGACAAAGAAAACAGATGGCTTGAGAGAATGTGAAGGGAGTCATTTACACCAAACAAGAAAAAACTACATTAAACAGAGAAGGTGTCAGATTTCACTTTTCCAAAACTTACAATGGTCCATTAAGCACAATACCCCTTTAGTTTCAATCTAATTAACACCTTTGAACAACAGAAGTACATTTATTATTATTTTTTGTTAATTTACTATGTCCTGGATTACTGAGGATCTATACAGAACACTGAGACATTAACTTTTACGTCTGCTCATTTTGTCTCTGTGATGCTGAGGACCACACAATCAGGCAGTATTGTAGCTCAAGTGGGACCCTCTCCTGGGATCATTAGGCAAATTGAGATGCAAAGATGGAGAGCGAGTTGTGCTAGATTTCTCTTCATTTCACCGATTTAGGAGGAAAGAAGCAGCAGGCTGTATCATCCTTGCTGCTGTGCAATCAGAATGCTTAAAGCTATCCTCAACTTTGAATAAAATCATGCCTGTAACCTTGAGGAAAACAGGAGCTGAACATCACTGAGGTCAACCGCCGAACTTCAAAACAAGAAGTCCACTGAAATTACAGGGGCTTTTCTCTGTGATGACTGCTCAGAGGTAAACAGAATTAATCAAGATTATGGGACAGGATAGCTTGAAGGTGGCACACTGTAGGGAGCAGGAAGTGCTGAGACTCAGCACTACTCGTCAGCTCAGATAAATAGGTGATTTATTGAAGCCATTAATAGTGAGGGGCAGCCCACACATCTCATTACACAACTTAGATTGTTTATAGCTGGCCAAAAAAAGTTATGAATGGGGACATTTAATCACAAGTCCTGCTTGATATGAAAGGTCACTTTGATGGAAGACTTGAACAAATCCATAAAATACTGAAAAAACAAGACAGGATTGCATCATCGTGTGGCTCGCTTAAGGCTTTTTGCCTCCAAATACCCACCCCCATGTTTGATCATGTTTATTGTCTTCAGCCATCTGCAGCTGATAACCCTTGACTGAACAAGCTGTTTGTTATCCCATGAGTACAAGGGAAGAACTATTCAGAGAGGACGGGCAAGAAATTCTTTTACCCAGCAAACCAGTACTGGGAGAAGCTAAATCCTACTGGCAGAAATTGTAAGGACTTCTTAAAATTAGGTTTAGAAGCAGCTTTGGAGGAGATGATGACCCTAAGGGGCATTTGCTCACAACTGTAGTGCTTTCAGATTTACTATAAAAACTACAATAGCACTGACAAAGAAAAACAGCAGTGATTTTTTTTTTTTTTACCTTGGCCAGCACGATAACCTTCTGATTTTATCTTGTGGGGGGAAAAAATCTACAACAACGATGCTGAGATATTGATTTTTGAAAGAAGAATACCAAGATGGAAGCAGCATCACCACATCTGACAACGTTGCTCCCCGCTTAGCCCTGCAATCCTGTGACATTTAAGAAAATTAGGTGTTGTGGAAGAAAATAGCCGTTTTGTCTCCATTTAGGAGACAAAACTGTTGTGTGGCTCATGTGTGAGCTGTAAAAACAACAACAACAACAAAACCTTGTCTTGTTGTGTACTTTAATACACCCTTCATCATGGTAAAAATCCCTTAAATTGTGTTAATCAGGTGAGACTTATCATAAACAGGCTAAAGTGGCTTTGATTGCTGCAGAAAGGGTCTGGACTATATTTATCTTTTTTTTTTTTTTACACCAAATATTTCAACTTAATTCAATTTTTCAAAGGCAGTGTTTTTGCCAGTGTCTGTGGTTGTGTCCGTGTGTTTGTTTATAAGCAAAATCTCTTAAACTATCAGAAATATTTTATTGAAACTCATAAACCAATCACTAGATGAACATCTACAAGTGATTACATTTTGAGGTCGCAGCTAGATGACCTTAGCAAACACAAAAATGCCTAACTCAATTTTCCATGTATCGAGTTAAATTGATCTGCCCATTGATATTTGTTCTGTAGAGTCCCTAAAATCCCACCTAAAAACTCAAATTATTATTATTATTTTTTTTGTTACTTAGGCTTTTAACTTGTTTGGTTTGAAGTCCATCTAACCGTTATTTCCTTGTTTTAGATTGTTCTTAGCCTATTTTATTATATTTGTGTTTTTATTGTTTGAGCTTTCGTTTGGTGCAGCTGTGGCTGAGTGGGTAGAGCAGTTGTCCTCCAATGCAAGAGTTGGGGGATCGATTCCACCAGCAGTCACATGCCAAAGTGTCCCTGGGCAAGACAATGAATCCCCAATTGCCTCTGATGTGTGTCCCATTGGTGTATGAATGTGATAAAGCACTGATTATTATTTGTATAGATCTAGTAGAGTGCTGTATGAATGTGAAAATTGGGTCACAGATTGTGTTGTACAGAACTTTGAGTATCTTGATAAGATAGAAAGGCGCTATATAAGTACAGTCTATTTACCACTTATTTTATTGCCGAGTTCCTGTTTGTGAAGTACTTTGGTCAAGTCTGTTGTTTTTTCAAAAATGTGCTATATTGGCATTGCCATTTAAATTAGGTCTAGTTGTAGCTGAAAGTGATTCCTAGCACATACCCTGAATGCTAACTCATTGTGCAAAACTTGTTCTTAAAATGTGTCCACTACTTTTAGCATCAATGCTCTCTGTCTCTCCTCTATACCTTTTTATCACTGGACTGACGTTGGGTGAACTTTCAGCGAGTAATTATTGGACGTACCTCCACTTTTTTTGTTTGTTATTGCATGTCAAAATGCCCACCACATTTATAGCTATTGACCTAAAGTTTGATGTTATAGTACCGGTAGCTGAGAGTCATCCTCTATACAGTACCTTCTCCAAGGGCTAACAACTCAAGATCTTGCAAGTCAGCACATAACGTCATTTGATCAAAACAACATCTGTCACTTCTATTTGATCTTAGTTTCAAAGTGTGGCAGGCGATAAGACTTCTCTCAAGGAATGCTAGCTCTTTAATATATCTTAATTTGGAACACACTGATGCTTCATGCAGCCAAGGTTGTGTCATTGTGTGTCTGTCTTGTTCTGACCTTTAGCTGTGGGCCAACAATCCACACTGATCAGGCAAAGGGAAACCAACTGCCAGCCCTGTTTCGTCTGCTGTCAGACGTTGACAACCTGCATAAACATCGAGTGAAGAGCGAGGCTCACCTGAGGGGCAGAAGCCAGGACGAATGATTCGGTGAGTCACTCAGGCAGGGACAAGTTCAGTTAGGCTAAACCTTTGGTATGAAAACACTCGTCTGAGGACACTTGCATCCAGAAGGGTTTCTTTCATTCTCTTTCTTCTCGTGATTTGCACTTTAGTGTCCCCAAATGGCAGCTAAAGGCGGAACCAGGATGGGGCTGAAAGCATCCAGAGAAACTTGGGGCAATCCAACTTTTGTTGAGCTCTCTTATTTAGCTTTCAGGGTTGAGGGATAATTTTCACTTCAAAAAGCTGTTGTTATTGTTAGAGTGTGCTACATTTAACTCAGAAGTGTTTGAAGAAATATGCCAAGAAAGCTTGCATTGGCTGGAGCAATCGTGCAGGGGCTTCCGAGGAGCTGCTGCCAAATTTAAAATCTGAAAACTAATCCATGGCAGGTTTCCGAAACCTTTTTGGCACCAGACTCTTTAATAAGAAAACACGTGAGACTTCAATTTGCTTGTGTAAAAAAA
Source organism: Garcialebias charrua (assembly GCA_038048925.1). Taxonomy (NCBI): domain Eukaryota; kingdom Metazoa; phylum Chordata; class Actinopteri; order Cyprinodontiformes; family Rivulidae; genus Garcialebias; species Garcialebias charrua. Next base: position 24,943 of record JBBPBX010026221.1, on the reverse strand, counting down.
TACCAGATAATTTTTTTGCAAATATTTAAAAATGCTTACAAAGGGACTAATACAGGTCAGTTTTTTTTCTTATTGGGAACTGCCATTGGAATGCATAGGAGAGCACTGCACTGCCTCCATACCATGCATGACAGGCACCTATTATTCTACACCTCGTAAGTGCATCTTGATTTGTATCTCCATTAATGCGACCCGAACTGCAACGTGGACCCCCACAAAAGTTATATCAAAACGACTGGCTCGGCACAGACAAGGAAGTTTTTACTTTTATTAGCAATCGAACTTACCATGGCTATGTATTTTGCTAACAAAGACACCATATTTTACTAACTCCAGGAACTAGTTGTGGACTGGCGAATTATTTTACTACACCTGATAAGTGTTTCTCTATCACCGTTAGTGCATCTCAAACCACAATGTGTACCCCCACAAAAGTTATATCAAAATGGCCCGCTCAGCACAGAGAAGGCAGCTATTAATTTTAATGGCAAATCTGAGTTACCATGGCAACATATTTTGCTAACAAAGATGCCATATTTCCCCATAGGAAATGAATGGAGAACACTTCTCACACTAACTGCTGCTGTGAAGTCACATGACTTACAGTGTAGATGTCCCTGAAGAAAACAGAAACTCACCGCTGGATATGTTTGAAACTCACAGAAAGTAATCATCTGATAAATGTTGAGAACTGATTGACTTTTGGAGCCATTTTGATTCAACATGGCTGCCACAGCTACCTCAGCAAACACAAAATTGACTCTGTCATTCTTTGAGATATTGAGCTGAAATTAATTACATGTATAGCTGTAGCTGAGAATGGATTGTTATACATTCTTAATGAAAATAAAATATCCAAGATGGCTGCCTTAGCTAAAGGAGAAAAAATACAATAACTTGGCCATTTTAAGTGATATTGGGCTGAATTTTGGCATATTGGTAGCTGAGAATGATCCCTAATAGACTGAAAATCAAAAATACAAGATGGCCACCTAAGCAAAAAAGGAGAAATACTACAAATCGGTCAGTTTTAGTGATATTGAACTTAAATTTGGTGTGGTGATAGGCTGAGAAATTTTCCCATGAAATGCTGTATCAACTTCAAAAATTCAAGATGGCAACCAGTGCTACATTTAAATGGCTTTAACTCAGTCATTTTTAGACATACACAGTTTAAATTTGGTAAGGTTGTAGCTGAGAACATTCTCTATCAAATACTGAATCTAAATAAAAAATGCAAGATGGTCACTTTAGTTAAAAGAGACAAAAACACCATAACTTGGCCATTTTATAATGATTCAGGTTAAATAGCTGAGAATGATCCTTATCACATACTGAATACAAATAAAAAATCCAAGATGGCCGACTTAGCTAAAAAAAAGAAAAAAATATGATAACTCAGCCATTTTTAGAGCTATTCAGCTGAAATGCGCACTGGTAGCTTAAAGTGAATCCCAACACATAATAGTGTCAAATCAACAATTTCACTAGGCAGTAGCCTGGCAGTCCCCATCAAGGTTTCTCCAGGAACTTTTATTTATTTATTTTAATCTTATTTAGATTTGGCATGAATCCACTTTGATTCATAAAATGTTTTCCTCTAATAATTATCCAAATAAAGTTCACTTACAATGTATGTTTCAATAATAGAATGTGTTATGACAATACTGATTTTATGCAAATATAGTGAAACCATGCCGAGGACCTACTCTGGATGACTGACACAAATAAGATGAGTTTATTTACCAATCAATCGTCCTTTTAGTGTGGTTGTTAGGCCTCACTGTTCTCAGCCACATCTGTCCTTTAAAAAAGAACAAGAACAGCTGGGGGGGAAAGGGGGTTGATAACTCTTCTTCTACTTGCTTGAACTTGAGAGTAACTTGGCATAAAACTGTTTCACAAACAGCTGCAACCATTAATTATTTAACAAAGGAAGTTGCACATGGTGATCTGTAGATAATGTTGGAGGCTTTAGGGCTTTATGTACACAACCGAGGAAAATGAATCCTGTCCGTGCTATCTTATCCTGCAATTATGCATGAAAACGTTAATTTCCCACAAGAGAGAACGTTTTGTGCCTGGCATATCTTTTTGGCCCCGTTAGTGCTATGACACGTGGGGTGCGGGTATACAGACACACTGAAAACTGACAATACACAAAAAGCCTTCATTTTGATAAAGCAGGTGCTTCCTTAAACTTAAAATTAAGGTACTTAATTTATTTTGTAACAAACCTGTGGACAGTTTTCAATTAGAAAGAAACAGAGCTCGGTGTCTAGTCCACCAGGGGTTCTGGATGAGCCTCTTGATGTGAGCTGAAAGCCCCAACAAGCTCTAAAAAGTCGTTCAGTCTGTGAAAGGTGCTTTTGATGGTTTGCCTGAGAAACANGTCTTCTGGTGTGTTGGACCAGCGATCCATGGTTTTATTTTATTTTATTAGGACGTTTTATTAACATATAAACACAGAATATGCAACGGAGCGAGAGACAATTCAGCAGGAGGCGGAGCTGAAGTCAAGTTCAGAAAACAACGGGGGAGCAGCCATCAGCAGAGGCCACGCCTCCAGCAAGAATTGGTTGTCAATGGAGAAAGTCCAGACCCTTGTCTGAAGCGAAGTGAAGGACAAGGGTCTGGTTTTAACCAGGCTACTAAAGCATAGACATTCAGAAATGCTGATAAACCTGCAAATCCAAAATTTGTTGAGTTTGTCTAAAATAAAAGTGCATGCAGATTGGACAACTGATTTGACAATACGTTTCAACAGTCACTAAATGTGCTCTGCTGACCCACAAGTGTGTTTTACTTTGCAAAGCTTTGTTTAGTTCACCTGCTACGTTTCAAATTATTCTGTCTGAATGAAAAACATAAATCCTCAATTCTGCATGTACAAATGTGACATTCTCAGCTAATTACGTCTGTGAGTGCTTTTACTGCCTTTAACCAGAACATCTGATTGCGGTGTGTCCAGAGCTAAAATAAACACTTCAAAACGTATACCGGTGTGTGATATTTTTCAAACTTGCGTCTCAGGACAGTGTACTTCAAACCTGGACAAAGACCATTGTTTGTGAAGAAAAAATAAAGGATAAATCATAATTCTTCAAGATACAGACATTTGTCAATTTTTAGCACTTCTGCCTTTATCAGAACAAACTTCTTGTGGTCCTAATCTGCTTGTGTGCAAAAAATTGTGTTAATAAAGCCCCTGTGTGTGTAGTACACTTGTATTTACTATTATTGATGGACTATGTTAAAGTGCCTGTGTCATATCTGGTGGTTTTGTGTCTACTTGAGGTTTTTATTTAGTTTCTGTCTGTTTTTCCTATATTTCCAGTGTACCCAGTGTTTCTCTCCTCTTTTCATCCAACCTGTATTTAGGCAGGTTAATCCCATTGAGCCTCGAGGACTCATTTACAAGAGATATCTGGTTTCAGCAAAGAATGATGACAACAGTGGACAACAATAGACAATTATAATAACTCTTGTAGTCAGCTCCAGCTCCTGTTCTTTCTTGTCTTTTCCCAGGTGTTCATCGTTGTGTCTTGTGTCCCTTTAAGTTCAGCGTCTCTGTGTTTCCTCATTGTCCATGGATTGTGCTTCCAAGCCTACGTGCTCTGTTTACTCCATATCTCCCTGTACTATTGGTCTTTTGTAAGTTTTGCTGCGTCACCAGCTTTAGTTCTGAGTTGTTGTTTTTTTGTTACTAAAAAAATATTTTTATTTGTACCCCTTGAGTTTCCTTGTGTCTGTCTGCATCTGGGTTAAACCTTTAGTGCAGATCATGTTATTCTGTGCCCCTGCTGTTCACAACTGAAGGCGTCTCCTTCATTATTTGTAACAATCTCAATAGTGGACGAGTGTTTCCTCCGCTAAAAGTCATACATTAATCCCATTAGGTGTCTTATGCTTCTTATGTCAGCTTTTCCCACGTCAGGGGTTGCCAAAGCAAGTCATCCGCCTCCATCTCACTCTGTCCTCACTCCAACAACCTCCATGTCCTCTCTAACTGCATGTACAGTTCCTTCTAAAAAAAATAGCATATTGTGATAAAGGTCATTATTTTCCATAATGTAATGATAAAAATTTAACTTTAATATAATTTAGATTCATTGCACACCAACTGAAATATTTCAGGTATTTTATTGTTTTAATACTGATGATATTGGCACACAGCTCATGAAAACCCAAAATCCCTATCTCAAAAAATTAGCATATCATGAAAAGGTTCTCTAAACGAGCTATTAACCTAATCATCTGAATCAACAAATTAACTCTAAACACCTGCAAAAGATTCCTGAGGCTTTTAAAAACTCCCAGCCTGGTTCATTACTCAAAACCGCAATCATAGGTAAGACTGCCGACCTGACTGCTGTCCAGAAGGCCATCATTGACACCCTTAAGCAAGAGGGTAAGACACAGAAATAAATTTCTGAACGAATAGGCTGTTCCCAGATTGCTGTATCAAGGCACCTCAGTGGGAAGTCTGTGGGAAGGGAAAAGTATGCCAGAAAATTCTGCACAATGAGAAGAGGTGACCGGACCCTGAGGAAGATTGTTGTGGAGAAGGGCTGATTCCAGAGCCGCCGTGCACAGGCGTGTGCAGGAAATGGGCTACAGGTGCCGCATTCCCCAGGTCAAGCCACTTTTGAACCAGAAACAGCGGCAGAAGCGCCTGACCTGGGCTACAGAGAAGCAGCACTGGACTGTTGCTCAGTGGTCCAAAGTACTTTTTTCAGATGAAAGCAAAGTTTGCATGTCATTCAGAAATCAAGGTGCCAGAGTCTGGAGGAAGACTGGGGAGAAGGAAATGCCAAAATGCCAGAAGTCCAGTGTCAAGTACCCACAGTCAGTGATGGTCTGGGGTGCCATGTCAGCTGCTGGTGTTGGTCCACTGTGTTTTATCAAGGGCAGGGTCAATGCAGCTAGCTATCAGGAGATTTTGGAGCACTTCATGCTTCCATCTGCTGAAAAGCTTTATGGAGATGAAGATTTCATTTTTCAGCACGACCTGGCACCTGCTCACAGTGCCAAAACCACTGGTAAATGGTTTACTGACCATGGTATTACTGTGCTCAATTGGCCTGCCAACTCTCCTGACCTGAACCCAACACTCTGGATGAGCTTAAGGCCGCTATCGAAGCATCCTGGGCCTCCATAACACCTCAGCAGTGCCACAGGCTGATTGCCTCCATGCCACGCCACATTGAAGCAGTTA
>JBBPBX010026221.1:5313-19397 GCA_038048925.1 Garcialebias charrua | reverse complement strand
TAGAAATTTCTTTATGTGTCTTACCCTCTTGCTTGAGGGTGTCAATGATGGCCTTCTGGACAGCAGTCAGGTCGGCAGTTTTACCCATGATTGCAGGTTTTGAGTAATGAACCAGGCTGGGAGTTTTTAAAAGCCTCAGGAATCTTTTGCAGGTGTTTAGAGTTAATTCGTTGATTCAGATGATTAGGTTAATAGCTCGTTTAGAGAACATTTTCATGATATGCTAATTATTTGAGACACGAATTGTGGGGTTTCATGAGCTGTATGCCAAAATCATTAGTATTAAAACAATAAAAAACCTGAAATATTTCAGTTGGTGTGCAATGAATCTAAAATATATGAAAGTTTCATTTTTATCATTACATTATGGAAAATAATGACCTTTATCACAATATGCTATTTTTTAGAAGGACCTGCATTATCCACCTAACATAGGTTTCTTAACTTTATATCTTACTTTTCCATCAACTTTAATGTGGCCTTGTTACGTTCACCATGAACATAACATATTTGCAGGACATGAGACAAAAGGAAGGTTAAAAAAAAAGTTTATTTCTTTTAACTCTCTGTAGCTGAGGGCATGTTTTATGCAGCCTGCCTCTCTGTGGAGAAGAAAAAAGAACAGGAGTTCACACCTTCAGTTTCCTCATGTTACAAAAAAACAAACAAAGTCTCAACAGAAAGGTGGGACTAGTGAGCCGGCCCAAAAGAATAAAACGATACAATAGGGGGCCAGCCCATATAGGGCCGTCGAAGCCCCTATCAGCATCGGACTAAGGACAAACCCCCACCTATGGTAACGGGAAGAACGAAAACAGGACAATCGGTCCCACCAGGCCCAAAACCTACGTAAAAAAAAAGAGTAACAAAAAATGAAGTCCAGCTAAACTAGTACGGTAAACCCTCCATGGCCAACCGATCATATTCAGCTTAGTCTACCGGGACAGAATGGACGCGTACCTGTGCTCACAACACAACTCCCTCGGGAGTGACGACCTGAGTGGCGATGGGCAGGAGGATAAACGCAAACCTCCGTCCCCCAGATCTATGCATCCAGCCTATTTATCGGTGGACTAACAATGCCCTCCAATAGAGTGATCTAATTAATTAACACTAAACTCATCCAAGCTTCCAAAGTATTTTTAACAGCGAGGCTAGGTTGGACAACCAAGATACACAAAAACCCTCTGGCAAAATAATGTGCCCAAGCACATAACAGGCCTGAACCGTAAAGTGTACCCCCACAATTGTCATATCAAAACAAACAGCTCGGCACCGTGATGTGTGCTATTACTTCTATTGGCATTTCAAGTTACCATGGCGACGTAATTTGCTAACAAAGATGACATTTTTTTCATTCAAAATGCCTGACAAAACTCAACAGCTAACTGCTATAACTCAGTCATTCTTTGAAATATTGAGATGAAATTTGCTCTGGTCGTAGCTGAGAGCAAGTTTCCATACGTTCTTAATGCAAATCAAAAATCCAAGATGGCCACTTGAGAAAAAAAAAAGAAAGAAAGAAAAATACTATAAATCAGCTCATTTTAGAGCTATTGAGCTAAAGTTTTGTGTGGTGATAGCTGAGAACATTTTCCCTCACGTACTGAATCCAAATAAAATAAAAAAACAAGATGGATACCAAAGCTACATTTAAATGGTTTAACAAAACTATTTTCACACATAGTTCACACAAATACATAAATGACTATAATTAGTTGAAAAAAGTGTTTTGCCATACTGAGCTGAAATGTGGTATAGTGGTAGCTGAGAGCAAACCCAAGCACACAGCACGGTCAAATTGACCATTTTAATTGGCAGCAACATGGTAGTCCACGTCAAAGTTTCTCCAGGAACTTTCTAGTTTCTGTTCTCCTTCATTTTACATTCAATTTAACAAATTTCAAGATTTGATAAGGACCAGATGACTTTTTATTTTTATTTTTTTACATTTAATCATTGTTACAAAAATAAACATGCAAGTAGAAAAGTTTAGAAGAGAAACTAATAGTTTTGATGTCTAGAAGCAGCTTTCTGTGAGGGACATAAGGAAGAAGAGAGGTGCAGGTGCACGGGGAGTCATCCAGAACCACCAAACAGCTCTGTGGGTATAAATGAAGCCAAAGTTTCCTGGCCACACCAGGAGAAGACCGGCCATCTGTGCTGCAAAAATCTCTTCTAAACAGGCAAAAACCTTTAATTGCAACCTCTTTGTCTTCTTCCCATCATGTGCCTTTTCAATTACATCTACTCATTTCTGTCGCTGCCATCCACATTTCCATGACAAAACAGCTAAATAATAACTTGCTGTGTCTTGAGACTTAATTAAAGCCTGTCACAGCTCTAATTTACTCCAGTTTATAAATGTGGATGGCCATACTGTTCATTACCCTCTCAAGACGCTCCTAGCTCATATATTAAAATGAACAAAGTAGGCCTGAAAATAATTTTGTTTTGATTTCCACAACATTTTAATTATCATTTTAGTACAAAAAAAACATCCATTATGCAGACAGATATCCATTACAGCCTTGAAACCAATCAGAAGCGAGCATTAAAAAAAAAAAATCCAATATGACGTGTTTAGAGGGAGCGTGATGTTCAGGGTCACTGGTTCAGCAGAGTGTGCCATGTGGTGGTGAAAGGAAAACACAGGATCAACCCTGAACCTTTGACCCAACTCGCCTTTACGGCTCACAAACAGCTCCCAGTTCAGCCCATTAGACAAAACAACACACCATATGGCAGCGCGGACAACAAAAGGACACGACTCCGAGCGCTGTCGCCCCTCATCACGCTGACACAAAAAAGGATGCAGCTCTTTTACTGTAATGAGCCGGGCGACATGAGGGGAGATTTTCTGGATCGGCACGCCTGTTTGGAAGGGATCAGTGCAGGAATCAATAAAAGCACAAAACAGACAGGCAACTTACAGAGCAAATGACCTGACAAGGACGGTCCTTGAGCAGCTCATGTGACCTGCCTCAAGGTCTTTTCAAGAAACAAGACATGATAAAAATCAAGACAGAAGGATGAGATAAATCTGTTAATATTTGCTTCATTTTGGAGCAACGTCTGCTGCAAGGGCATGAAAGAAAGCAGAGTTACGAGGTTACAACCAGCACCACACACGGCAACGTAAAGCCAGATTCTCTGCTTAGTGCCAGTCAAGCTTACTAGAGCGTGATGCTGGCTGCGATGATTGATGGGCAGAGAGAGAAGTTGGATGGGGTAAGAGGCGAGGGGGCTTGAGATTAGACGCTGTCACAGATCTGACTGGTGTGTTTTGAGGAAAAAGAAGTGTCTGGAGGCTCACTAAAACCTCCTAAACCTTGAACTCCAGCTACAATGTCCAGCTTGTGTCCAGACGGTGAAACGCAGGGAGAATAATGTAGCTGTAATTTGTTTCCAATTACAGAGACGCTTTAAACACCAACTCATCATTCTGTCAATGTCTAAGCTCTATTCATTTTTCCTTGAGTCTTCATTTAAGTCCTCATTTGCAAAACAAATATGGGGAAGTGTAATTATAAATCAGTTTGGAGTACCTGGTAGCAATTGAATGGACACTTTTAGCACAAAGAGCAAAATGGTTTAACTTTAAAGATAAAATATAAACTTTTGAGTCTTAATTTAGCAAATACAAACTGATGAGTATATCAGGAAAGGGATCAAAGAGTGACTTTCATGGTTACCCTTTATATTAACCTCCTGAGACCCTGTGTCCACATATGGGGACATTACATTTTGGCTTTGCTGCACCTTATACTTCACTCTGTTCAATAGTGTTTTATACTTTGTTAAGCCATGTTCATGTTGTTGTGTTATGCTGTAACTTAAGCTCATTGTCCCCATCTGATGACGTTTTTTTGTTGTTTTTTTTTACAAATGTCATAACTATGTAAGAAAATGAAACTTCTTGTTCGAAGAGGAAGCTTTATACACAAATCAGATCCATCTAATCTCAAATATCTAGGAGATATGAAAAATGTATCGCAAACCAGAGCTCGGGTCTCAGGGGGTAAAAAATGGTTTTAAATTATACGGCTGGTCATTATTCTGTCTCTCTCTAATGCACACTTAGGCTTTTGTAAAAACTTCAGAAAAAGTTTCCCAACATCCAGTAAGGCCTGTCAATACAGGAAATGCTATGGAAACAATATCCTGATGCATGCTCAATAATCCAGGTAGAATGTTTTATTATTTTATTATTTTTCATTTTATTATATTTTTTATTTAGTTTATTATTATTATTATTATTATTATTATTATTATTATTATTATTATTATTATTATTATTGTATTTCATGTTTTAATTATATAGTTTTATTATTATTTCAATTTTTTCAATTTTTAGTTTTTTTTGTTTTGTTGGTATTTTTATTTATTTATTTATTTATTTTAACCCATTCCAGAGGACCAGACTTAACTTTTTTTAAACTACAGAAACAAGCATACAGGACACATCAGGTGTACTTTTATACATATGGAAGAGGCATTTAATTAATTATTGTAACTGATATCAAGCATGAAGAAAGATTTTAATAGGAATTTTTTCGCCTCCATTTCCTAATGTGTCTAATTTCATTACTTTTGTCCGTCTAGCAGATCTCACTTGTAAATGAGTCTTCGAGGCTCAACGTGACTTATCTGTCTAAATAAAAGTTGAATGAATGAAAAAATATCAGAAAATCAAACTCTGTAGTAAAATGCCATCATTAAATAGAAAATAACCTTCTGTAAGAATAGTTAATTTGTATCATTTTATTATTGTTTGTGCTTTGATCTTAAGTAAAATGTTGCGTTGCTGTATTCACTGTGCAATTGGACAAACTATTAGTTTATTTTCAATTTTATTTTGTAACAATTTGTTCATTGTGCATGCAGTTTATTCTTCTTGTTTCTTGATTTATCCACACTTGTTATCAGAGTCAGAGTCAGAGAGAATTTATTGTCATTTGCACCGCATGTAGTACATGTGTTGAAAACGAGATTATGTACACAGGGTCCCAGTTACATCCAACAACAAATGCAAGAGAAAAACAATAATAACATCTAGGATTAACTAAGAGAGACATCAGCTAGTAATACACTAAGCCCTAATGTAGTAGAAAAACATCATTATAAACAGCAGCACGAACATGAGCAGATGGTCACAGATGAACGCAGCAACAAGAAACAGATCAGTATCAGCATGATGTGACATTTTGCAGTGTTTATTCTTATTATTTATTTATTCATGAGTCTGACAGCCTCAGGGTAGAAGCTGTTCCTCAGTCTAGTGGTTCTACATTTGATGCTCCTCAACCTCCGTCCCGAGGGGAGTGGTGCAAAGAGTGAGTGTGCTGGGTGAGTGAGGTCTTTCATGATGCAGGTGGCTCTTTTTCTGCATCTGGAGGTGTAAATGTCTGTGATGGTGGGGAGACTGACTCCCACAGACTTCTGTGCAGCCTTCACCACTCTTTGTAGAGCTTTCCTCTCTGCAACTGTGCAGCCTCCATGCCACACGTTGATGCTGGAGCACAGGACGCTCTCCACTGCACACCTGTAGAACGAGGTGAGGACTGAGCTTCTCAGACCGGCTCGTCTCAGCCGTCTGAGGAAGTAGAGTCTCTGATGACCTTTCTTGATCAGGCTGGTGGTGTTATTGCTCCAGCTGAGGTTATCATTCAAGTGTACACCCAGGTACTTGTAGCTGGAGACCACCTCCACCGCAGATCCACCTATATACAGTGGGGTGTGGGTGTGTTTGTTCCTTCTGAAGTCCACAATCATCTCCTTCGTCTTCTTCACATTCATGTGAAGGTTGTTCTCTTTGCACCAGCTCTCCAGATGTTCCACCTCCTGTCTGTAGCTGGATTCATCATTATCTGTGATGCATCCCACCACAGCTGTATCATCTGCAAACTTAACAATATGACAGCCTGGATGTGTGGCTGTACAATCATATGTGAGCAGAGTGAACAGAAGAGGGCTCAGCACACATCCTTGAGGAGAGCCAGTGCTGAGGGTGATGGTGGAGGAGGAGAAGTTGTGGATCTTCACGGACTGTGGTCTGTTTGTTAAGAAGTCTAGTACCCAGTTACAAATAGAGGGGCTTAGTCCAAGTGTGGATAGTTTGTCTATCAGAGTTTGGGGGATCATGGTGTTGAAGGCAGATGTGAAGTCCACAAAGAGCAGACGCACGTATGAGTCCTTCTGATCCAGGTGGGTGAGAGCAGTGTGGACCACAGAGGAGATGGCGTCCTCTGTTGATCGGTTCTCACGGTATGCATATTGATGAGGGTCCTCGCTGATGTTGACGGCTGTCTTGATGTGGGACATGACCAGTTTCTCAAAACATTTAGCGACTATCGGGGTGAGGGCCACCGGTCTATAGTCATTCAGACCAGTCACTGTGGAGCTTTTTGGGACTGGGATGATGGTGGCAGTCTTCAGGCAGGTGGGAACTGACTCCAGTGCAAGTGAGGTGGTGAAGATGTCAGCCAGCACCTCACAGAGCTGGTCCGCACATTCCTTCAGAACTTTCCCTGGGATGTTGTCTGGACCCGTAGCTTTATGAGGGTTGATCCTTCTGAGACTGCCTCTCACTTCTGCTGCGGTCACTTTGAGGTGCTCCTCGTCTGGTGATGAGGTGAGTCTGGTGCTAGTTGGTCTGTTTGGATCATCAAAACGTGCATAAAACTTATTGAGGGCATCAGGCAGGGATGGGTCCCTGGGGCATTGTTTGCTTTTGCCCTTGTAGTCTGTTAAGCATTTGATGCCCTGCCACATGCTCCGTGGATCATGTGAGGTGAACTGTCCCTCGATCCTCTGTGCATACGCGGCTTTGGCCTTCTTTATGCCATCATCCAGTTCTCTCCTGCACTTTCTCAACTCCTCAGTGTCTTTAGACTTGAATGCAGTGTCCCTGGCTGCCAGCAGGGTGCGGACATCCTTATTTAGCCAGGGTTTTTGATTGGGGTAAAATTTAACACACTTTCTTATGGATACATTTTCAGCACATGTACTGATGTAACCCAGGACTGAGGAAGCATAAAGTTCCAGGTCAACTGAACTTCCATTCGTAGCTGCCTCTTTGAAGTTATGATGCATTAGTCACCTGAAACTTTATAAAAACACAGAACTGTCTTTTTTTAGCTGAGAGATTGTTTTAATCCCCCGTTGTTGTTGTTGTTGTTGTTGTTGTTGCTTTATGTTCATTCAAAGTGTCATGTGCATAGAGAAAGCAGCTCTAACAACAAACCCTTTGAGGTTTGTGCCAAAGTAATTTTGTCGTGGGATGACGCAACAAAATGCAAACAACTCTTTTGCAGCTGCAGACAGACAAACTTGTTCAGTTTTACAATTTTTAGAGCTGAACACCACATTAACGCTGCCCCTGGATTCACTCCCTGATAACATTTCTGTGCTTAGAGTGAACTGTGACTATGCAGATATCCTTTTCTTGAACTCTGCTCCCTCTGTGCATGCTGGGTAATTTGTTTCTCCTTGGGGGATTTGTCACATCCAAACCAAATAAAGTTATTCATACTGAAAGTTATGAAATAGAAAGAATGATTTGGTGTAGAGCGAGCAGCCCTATTTAAATCTGGATATTTATAGTTGTCTATAAATTGTGACTTTCATTGTGTGAAGGTTTATGAAGCATTCACACTATTGTGATCCATTTGTCATCTGTACATTTTTCAGCATCTTTCTTGTTACACAATTTTTGTGATATTTCAACAAATCATGTATCAAAATGTTCAGTTCATTCAGATTTGTTCTGCCAACTACAAAAAAAGTGGCTTCTTCTAATGTCTTTCTGCTAATCTCGGCTTATATACAGTATGCAAGTTTCAGCTTTTTCTGCTGTTTCAGCAACTATAACTGTTTTATGCTAATTTCATCTTTTTTCAAACAATTTCCACATTTTTGTGCTCATTTCTGCTTTTTTTCTGCATGATTGAACAAACATGTTCATTCATTCATTCATTCATTCATTCAACCTTTATTTAGTCAGGTAAATCTTATTGAGCCTCGAGGGCTCATTTACGAAAGCGACCTGCTACAAACTAAAGAATGATGAACAGCAATGGTACGAGTACTGTACATTAAACAATAGACAAAAGAAAAAGAAAAAAGTAGCAAAACTAGTAAACATTATAAGGTAGATGTACAATTCTACTTTCTTCTGCTAATTTAAGTTTGTTCTACCTTTTCAATTAGCTTTTTAGTATTTTTTAGCTAATCTCAGCTATTTTCACATAGATTAAAGTTATTTGAGGTCAATTCAGCTACAGTACTTTCAGTGAAATTAACTATTTTTTGTTAATTTCAGCTTGTTATGCTCCTTTCACCCTCATTATGCTAGTTTCAGCAATTTTGCTGTTTTTATGCCAATTCTAGCTCTTTTTCAGCTATTAAAAAAAAATTTCAGCTGTTTCTAATTCCTTCTGGTAATTTAAGCTTTACTCCGTCTTTCAGCTACTTTTCAGCCAATTTACTAATTTCAGCCTTTTTTTAGCCAATTTCCTAATTTATGTGCACATTGCTGATTATTTAAACCTAATTCAGCAAATGTGTTTTTTCTACTTTTTCTGCTATTTTTTTCCATTTCAGCTACTTTTCAGCAAGTTTAGCTAATTTCAGCTGTTTTTCAGCCATTTTTTTCTAATATCAACCTTTTTTAGCTCATTTCCTAATTTCTGTGCACATTTCTGATTTAAACCTAATTCAGCAAAATGTGTTCATTCTACTTTCTTCTACTAATTTAGACTTTTTTCCATTTCCGCTACTTTTCAGCATAATTTCAGCTGTTTCGAAGGAAATGCAATTTCTCGTTATATGTTTTAAAATTACAGCTTATGTGCACATTTCTGATTATTTAAACCTAATTCAGCAAATATGTGTTCATTCTGCTTTCTTCTACTAATTTAGACCTTTTTTTTCATTTCAGCTACTTTTCAGCATGTTTAGCTAATTTCAGCTGTTTTTCAGCCTTTTTTTCTAATATCAACCTTTTTTAGCCAATTTCCTAATTTCTATGCACATTGCTGATTATTTAAACCTAATTCAGCAAATGTGTTCTTTCTACTTTCTTCTGCTAATTTATTTATTTTTACATTCCAGCTACTTTTCATAATGTTTAGCTAATTTCAGCTGTTTTTCAGCCATTTTTTTCTAATATTAACCTTTTTTTAGCTAATTTCCTAATTTCTGTGCACATTTCTGATTATTTAAACCTAATTCAGCAAATATATCTTCATTCAACTTTCTTCTACTAATTTAGACTTTTTTCCATTTCAGCTACTTTTCAGCATGTTTAGCTAATTTCAGTTGTTTCGAAGAAAATGCAATTTCTCGTTATATACTGTATGTTTTAAAATTATAGCTTCAATAGGTCAGACTGTGTGGTACTAAAACAAGTCTGTGCTGCTGAGGTTCTGTTGAAGTTCACTTCCCCATCCAGATAAGTGAACTGTGAATAAGAAGCTGTTAAACCTGGTGCGTTTAAATGTGTCTCTGTGTTTCACACACAGGTGGGCTCAGGTAAATGAGGAATGGCAGATTCTGTTCATTTGGCTTCACGTTTTCTGGTGTGATGCGTTCTGTTCCAAAACTCAGTCACGACTTCTGGCAGCAGGTGAAGGTGCAGGGACTGAATAATCCATGAGCTCAGTGCGTTTGCAGTAAATGACAGCGGCACCTCTACCCCTCCTTTAGCTGATCTGAGAGCAGGTGATAAGAAATGCAATTCTTAAAATAGTTTAACATTGCATCTTTTTCTCCTCATGTTATCACAAAAACATGGAATGCTGGAAAATCAGTGTGTAGTGTCAAGATGGAGGGAAACTAAAAGCACCGATTGGATTTTTCTGGGCAACTGTGGCAGTTTTCATCAAACACATTTAACAATATTTGAACTTGCACACAAAGTTTTTTTGCATTTTGTTCTTTTCTCCACAAAAGGAAGTTGGAACATTTGAAATTAATCAGCTCAATTTGTCTTCACCTTGCAATCATACAGAGTTAGTTTTGTACATGAATGATGTTTGTTTAGTTGTGTATTCATGTGCGTGCAGCTGTGAGGCACATCTGTAACGGGATCTGTTTCTCCCACAGCGAGCCTCTTGGATATAAGACCAGTGATCACCTTTGTTTACTGCAGTCTGCTCTGCTTCAGGGTTTATGCATTAAAAGGACAGATTTAAGAAGAAAACATCTGATCTGAAAGTAACCTCACAACTTTCTCCTTTCTGTGACTCAGACTTTTAACATCTCACATCCTTTAAATGCAGAAAACCAGACGCAAGTTTTCAAATAGATGATGA
This sequence comes from Garcialebias charrua, assembly GCA_038048925.1. Classification (NCBI taxonomy): domain Eukaryota; kingdom Metazoa; phylum Chordata; class Actinopteri; order Cyprinodontiformes; family Rivulidae; genus Garcialebias; species Garcialebias charrua. The sequence continues at coordinate 9,081 of JBBPBX010026221.1, read as the reverse complement.
TCTCAATAACCCCAGCTGGAAGGTTTGACTTATAGATGGCTCTGCGTGTAGCATAAAGCAAACCATCAGAAACCCAAGTTCATAAAAACACAAAGGTCTCAGTGGAGCTTGTGTTTCTTCTGAGCTGCTGATGATGCAACGTGGCTGAGGGGGAAATTGAACTGTCACCAAAAGAGTCACATGAAGAAACAGCTCCCTGTTTCTGGGAATTTGAATTTGCCCATGTCAACTCCAAAAATGGAAGACTGTTCTGTGGTCAGATGAGTCACAATTTGAAGTTCTTTATGGAACACTGGGACGCCATGTCATCCAGACCAGAGAGGACAAGGATAGCCCAAGAAGTCCAGGGGCAGATCTCGAGTCCAATGTGTAGCAGTTCCATTTTTTTTCCTTCTACAGCCCTTCAACACTATGGCGCCAACAGGCTCACACCTGCGGACCATTATCCTAATGGGCTGTAGGAGTAAAAATGGCAGTTGATGACTTCAATCCAACGCAGGTGCATTATCTGACTACCGCACTGACCCATGTGCTTCTCCTGTGCCTTGGACCTCCATGGTTTCATCGTTAAAGACTCCTAGTGGTTCCTCCAGCTGTTCCTTGCCTTCCTCCACCTGCCCACCGATCTATACAACCTTTCTGGACCTCCTCGTATGTGACTATTGTAATTATTGGACCTTCACCTATGCAATGGCCTTCTCCTCTGATATTAGGAGACAAACATCTTGAAGCAGACCCAAGGATCCAAAGCATCATATTAACTCTTATCCTTACCCTCCAGGGTTCCAGTCTCTCCCAGCTGAGTTGCCGCTCTACTGTTGATTTCACATTTTGTAAAAAAAATAAATAAATAAAAAAAGAAATAAAAAGAAATATTAACTATTCCTAGTCTCGGAGTTGCTCTTTTTGGTCACATTAGGGGCCGAGATAGAGTAGGGGCGGGGCAGCTGACTCGGGGCCCAAAGGTCCTAGGTTCGATCCCCGGTCATTGCACATGTTGTGGTGTCTCTGAGCAAGACACCTAATCCCAAATTGCTCCCTTACATAGCTGCTCACTGCTCCACCTGGGTGTATCCCAGTTGCGATGGGTTAAATGCAAAGAGCCAATTTCATATTTGTATGGGAAAATACAATGATGACAACACATACGACTTTATTTATTATTATTATCTGGGTATTAAGTAACAGGCGATGATAAGTTGTGGTATTACAAACCGGATTCCAAAAAGGTTGGGACACTTAACAAATTGTGAATAAAAACTGAATTCAATGATGTGGAGATGGCAAATGTCAATATTTTATTCGTAATAGAACATAGATGACAAATCAAAAGTTTAATCTGAGTACTGTAAATGTAAAAATTTAAAGGAAAACTAGATTGATTCAAAATTTCACAGGGTCAACAAATCCCAAAAAAGTTGGGACAAGTAGCAATAAGGGGCTGAGCATAACAAACAGCTGGAAGACCAATTAACACTAATTAGGTCAATTGACAACATGATTGGGTATAAAAAGAGCTTCTCAGAGTGTCAGTGTCTCTCAGAAGCCAAGATGGTAAGAGGATCACCAATTCCACCATTGTTGTGCAGAAAGATAGTGCAGCAATACCAGAATGGTGTTACCCAGCGTAAAATAGCAAAGACTTTTAAGTTATCATCATCAACCGTGCATAACATCATCAAAAGATTCAGAGAATCTGGAACAATCGCTGTGCGTAAGGGTCAAGGCCGTAAAACTCTACTGGATGCTCGTGATCTCCGGGCCCTTAAACGTCACTGCACCTCAAACAGGAATGCCACTGTCAAGGAAATAACAGAATGGGCTCAGGAATACTTCCAGAAAGCATTGTCAGTGAACACAATCCACCGTGCCATCCGCCGTTGCCAGCTGAAACTCTACAGTGCAAAGAGGAAGCCATTTCTAAGCAAGCTCCACAAGCTCAGACGTTTGCACTGGGCCAGGGGTCATTTAAAATGGAGTGTGGCAAAATGGAAGACTGTTCTGTGTCAGATGAGTCACGATTTGAAGTTCTTTATGGAACACTGGGACGCCATGTCATCCGGACCAGAGAGGACAAGGATAGCCCAAGTTGTTATCAACGCTCCGTTCAGAAGCCTAATGGGGTTGCATGAGCGCTTGTGGCATGGGCAGCTTGCATGTCTGGAAAGGCACCATTAATGCAGAGAACTATGTTCAGGTTCTAGAACAACATCTGCTCCATCTAGACGTCATCTCTTTCAGGGAAGACTCAGCATTTTTCAACAAGACAATGCCAGACCACATTCTGCAGCAATCACAAGTTTAGTTCAGTTCAGTTAAATTTTTAGCTTCATTATTAAAAAAGAGAATCCAGGGTTGTTTTTATGTTGCTTACACTGAAATCAGCTTAAATCTGATGCACTCAGCATGTTTCCAGAAATCAGAGAACTGTAGTTTCAGTACGGTAATTGTTTTCTGCTCCAGTTGCATAAATATTATTAAGAATAGGTTTGCATCAAGTTGTGCAAACCTTTAAAATGTATTTTTAAATGTTATTTTTCAGTTGCACACAAACAAAAATAAATGAATTATATTTTTGCCCATTTACTAGCAATTTATTACAAAATCAATCTAAAGAGTGTTATACACTGTGTTTTGTTTGTGTTAATTAAACAGAACATAAAGTGTGAGTGATTAGAACAACAAAGTAAAATTTGAAATGCTCCAACACCTCTTTATTCCCCTTCCATTACCTTTATTTCACATTCTGTCAAATACAAAACAAGCCTTTGCTCGGCACTATATCCGCTGAAAAGGAGGTAGCTGTTGCTATGCAACTAATAAATATATCTGAGATGTACTTCTCTCAAGTTTCCTTCTACCTCTCAGTAACCTGTGCACCGAGTGTGGTACAAACTGCACTTTCCTGTTGCTGTCAGCTTCGCCCTCCCCTTCTCTGTAAACAGGAGTCCCTGGTGAATATGCAGCATAGTTGTGGAGTCAGAGATCTAGCAATAAAAGCAGTTCTTTTCCTCTCAGGTCTTTTTGCAGACAGCACACTGATTTATGCAGTGCAATGACAAGAACGACAATCATAACTTACTGAGATTTAAATTACACCAACTATGTAGTCTATCGTCTTCCCAACATTCTCCTTTTTCCACTTCCCAACTCTCGTTAACTCTCTTCATGTGTGCACCTCTTCCAATCAACCTTTAAGCCCCAACTCAAGGTTTCTCATTCACAAGAAAGACTCCATAACCAGAAAACAAACAAACATAAATACCATACCATACCAATTTATTTATAGAGCACTTAAAACAGCAACAAGGCCAACCAAAGTGCTGTACAATAGAAAAATACAGGCACAGCGGACAGGAAAACATAAAATAAAAATATAGATACAAATCGCAACAGAAACGAACTAAAATGGCCAACAGTGTATAGTAGAGAGGATCAAAACAACTCACACCGTGTTAAAGGCAAGAAAATAGAAGTGGAGAATCTCTCCAGCCTTCCTCATCTGACACATGAAAACACAGCTGAGGTGCAGCATAACCTACCAAGTATGTGCTCTCTACATCAGATCAGCCACGCACTGACATCCTACAGAATATTGAACAAACAAGAAGAAAAACACAACCAAGATCCAATTTATGGCACTGATCTTGCAAAAAAAAAAAAAAGAATAGAAAGGTGTGTCAAAATAGAAAGGACGGGACTTGTGGGTCTCGTCACATCAATGAGCCGTGAGAACACGTGTGGTATTTCCAGTGTTAACACACCTGT
>JBBPBX010026220.1:27476-38279 GCA_038048925.1 Garcialebias charrua | reverse complement strand
AGGAATTCAAACCAGGAGTCCTGTGTAGGCCATCACATGAAGCCTTCAGTCTGGTCCAGAAAGTTGAAGGGCTTTTCAGAACAAGGACCAGCCAATCCTTTATGGAGCTCCCCAACGCCTTTGATACTCTACTGAGAGAAGCAAGTGTATTAGAAAGCATGCTTCCTTCATGTCATGATGTACAAAGAAAAATAACCAGCAGGTTCATCAGGCTGAGACTCAGAATAGCAGCAAAACACATCTTAAATGAAAGAAAAAGAATTCTGTGCAATGCTGGGCATCTTGGAAGTAAAAGCCAGACAAAAAACATGAGGAAAAAACAAACAGCATCTTGTGCCACAACAAGCATGCCCCCACCAAACACCTTGATTGTTGCCATGGAGGAGTTTGGGCTATCATTTGAAAATGCCACACCGCCCAGTGCAGCTTCAACACCTGTACATATGGATGGTATGCTTAGAGGGATTTTTATGTCTCTTACATTTATTTAATTTCACTGATTATGCATAAATTTATTCATATAAAAGTGTTGTCATCCTCTGTAAATTTCTGAAAAAGTTGTTGCAAGCTTGTATTTGGTATTTGAAAAACTAATTTCTAATCACTTTAATTTGATTTTTATTTTTGACAGCCTCCCCATCAACCAGTCAGCTCCAGCACTTCACAATTTACTTACCAGCTCCATCACTCCATCAATGAGGACTGACCAGTTCAGTAAATCAGAAAAAAAAATGAAGATGGACATGAATGTGATAGTTTAAAAAAAATGTTACAGTTCTACAGTTTATTGATGCTGATATATTCTTAGTAATAATTCTTATTTCTTGTTGTGTCTTGAAAGAGAGTCTCATCTGAACTTGACCCATGATTACCATATGCTAAACTAATAATATAAAACAAATTTAAATTAACAGTCCTGCAGTAAAAAGGTGTGAAGGTTATGGTGTTAAATTGGAAAGGAAGGACTGCAATAGGTCAGGGAGTTAGGTTATGGAACGAAGAGGAAACTGATATTAAAGAAGCTAAATCAATAATTATATTTAAAAGAAAGATCAAGGATAAATTGTTAAGGAAATATGTTTAACGAAGACACGAGTTTAAATAGTAATTCTTGTGATTGAGGGAGTTAATGAGTTATCCGATTTTCTTTTTTGTATTTAATGAAGTTTGTTTGTTTGCATTGTTTGTTAGAAAATAAGGGGCAGATACAATAAGATTTTTTTTCTTCATCTGCCAACTTTCATTTTATATTTTAAATTTTCTTGTTATCTGTGTGTTAAATTGTTTTATTTTGTGTCTTTTATTATTATAAAATGAGTGCATCAATAAATCAAATCAAATTAATTTCATTCAAACATGTTGATTAAAAATTATTGTTTTGGGAAGACAGAAAACGAGTGCCTTTGTGATGATTTGAATGCAGTTCACTGAAAATTAAATAAACCACATCAAATCTCAGGGAAAAAGACTATATTTTCTAGTTGAGAGTCCAGTAACTGGAATTACCATAAAAATAATAAATAAATAAAAACTTTCAAAATTTAAGCTGTACTGAATATTTTAACACGCTGAATTAGACAGAAATGGATCAGTTTAAAACAGTCATGATTGCAGCTACTAGCAATTTAACATGTTTAATGAAGAAAAACTGGCGACATGAAGTATTAATGTTGATAAAATAGTACAGAATAGTCAGCTAACGCTTCACAAGGGCAAAAGAAAATTGTATTTTTATCAACTTACCGGAGAAAACACGTCTGAAACATCAACAATGAACGACGTTTGATGCTAGCAGCGCTGCTGTTTGAAACACTTCCGGAACAAATCGCCCCCTCCATGACCCACGTGACTTCCGCATTCCATTCTTACAATGGGAGTCTATGGGAGTGTCGCAACTCTCTCTATATAGGGCTCTGATTTATCATAACCCTGGTTTTACTTGGCATTTTAACTCAATTTAAAAACGGGTGTGCACTTTAACCTCTTGATGTTTGACACAAATTCTACCAGAGTCTCAGAGAGAGTGTATTTGTCTTGTTCGAGTGATTTAAATCAGTCATGAGACTATCAAGTGCAGGTGCATCGATTGACTGCAGTGGGTTAAAGGTTCAGTATGTAATTTCTGGAACACGCTGGAACTTAGGAACATTTTGAACAGAGACACGTTTCTGGTCCCTCCCCCTCAGAGCCATATATGGCTCTGTTACCCTTGCTCTGCTGAAATTCAAATTCAAGCTCTGTTTTTATTGGCTGGTTACAAGCTCTGTTTTTATTGGCTGGTTCAAATTCAAGCTCTGTTTTTATTGGCTGATTCAAATTCAAGCTCTGTTTTTATTGGCTGGTTACAAACTCTGTTTTTATTGGCTGGTTAACAGCGGGTCACTGTGGCTTTTTAGAAATGCTTTTAGAGAAGCAAGGGGACAATAGTTTTTTTTCAGAGATTACCTGTATTCGTCTAAAATCAGTATGTCAGGAGGTAGTGACAGAGTGAAGAAATATGTTAAAAATATATTGTTAGAAAAGTTACATACAGCTCCTTTAATGTGGTTATTGTATCAGCGACCTGCAGGGGGCTCCACAGAGTACAGGGATGTTATAGACACAGATAAGCCACAAATAAGTTTAACAAACCAAACTAAAAAAGTACTCAAAATGAAAACACGTCTTCAAAATCCAAAAAGGTCCTCATAAAATCAAAAATTTCTCATAAATCAGATTTGTTGCTATAAATCCAAAATGTCCTCCTAAACCAGACATGTTATCATTAACTAAAAAATGTCATCATAAATCAGAATGTTCCTGAAAACTCAGAAATTACATCTTAAACCAAAAATATCCCTGCAAACCTGAAATGTCCAGAAATAACTGAATTATCGTCATAAACCTGAAATGTCCTCACTGCAGTTGTTACATAAATCCGAAATGTTGTTGCTTAGAGGTGCAATCTGCAGTTTCTGTAGAACGCAGCACTTAGAAATATTTTCAACAGGGAAAGCATTCTGGTCCCTCCCCCTCAGAGCCATATATGGCTCTGCTCCCCCTTGCTCTCGCTGAAATTCAGCTCAGTCTCCTTATCTCCGCCTCCACTTCATGTCCTGTCGCAGCCGCTGCAAAGTTCTGTGTTTATACAGGTAACCCTCGACCTACGGCAACCCGGAACTACGAACGTATCATATTGAATAATTTAATAAAAATATGAAAAATGAAAAGAAAAAAAATCTTTTTTTTGTGTGTGTGTTAAAATGTTATTAAGTTCATGTGTGCAGCACTTTGTTGCAGCTGTGGTTGTTTTAAAGGCTTTATAAATAATACTTTTAGTAAAAATGATCATTTTTAATCATAATTGCGCAACTTCCGGCCGTTTAAGGAAAGGCCGCGGCAGCCATGTTAGGTAGGTGTGTGGTCCCGCGACCCGGCTGTGAGCACTGTGTTTGTTCCAGGATTGCCTCATATGGATAAATTACTGGCTGGCTGGAATCGCTCTGTGAACTCTGTGGACGTCTCAGCCTGGAGCAGCAGCCGCGGATTGCTCGCCGATCGCTCAGTCATCGCCCTGCACCGCCGCGCGAACACCAGCTCATGGCCTGGCTAACACGAAGCTAGCAGAAGCTAACACAGGCCGCAGCAGGAGCCGCCGATCGCTCGCTCGCCCGCGCTGCTATGCCGGACAACAGCAACTCATGGCCTGGCTAAACACGCAGCTAATGCAGAAGCTACGGGCGGCAGCAGCAGCCGCAGTTCGCTTGCCGCCCGACAACCTAAGATGTCGGCTTTGACCAGCTCAAAGTAAGAAATTATATTTTTATTTATTCTGTATTAATTAATTATTTTATTCTGTAATAATTTTATTATTATTCTGTTCACTAATAAACCACTACACTGTGTCAGGTGTGTTAGGATAGGTGAAGTGCTTGGAAACTATATATATATATATAGATAGATATATATATAGATATATATATAGATATATATATATATATATATATAGATAGATATATATATAGATATATATATAGATATATAGATAGATAGATAGATAGATAGATACGTGCAGGGCAGTGGCGGCTCATGTGGACTCCGACCTACGGCAAAATCGACCTGTGAACGATCCTTGGGTCCGGAACTCGTTCGTAACTCGAGGGTTTGCTGTATGTTAATAAAACGTTCTAAAAAATAAAATAAAAAACATGGAGCGCTGGTCCAGCACACCAGAACACCATGAAATCTGCTGAGCCTCGCGCAGCCACGTTGAACCCGAGTTTAATTCGCTCGTGACAAATTCATTCATTTCCTCATGATTTCAGTCATGGAGTCAGCGGAGGAGGAAGCGATCACTTGACTTTTGGCAAAAAAACAAAAGAAAAGTCCAGATCAGGGATGAAGAAGGGGAATTTAATACATTTGTGTCACATACAAAACAGTTTTGCATCGCTTTGCAATCATTTGAACGAGAACGTGCGCGGCCGCTGGGGCTGGGACAGGCGGGGGCGTGAGAAGTGAGAAGCTCTGTTTTTATTGGCTGGTTAACGGCGGGTCACTGTGGATTTTTAGAAATGCTTTTAGTAACACCTGGAGAAGCAAGGGAATATAGTTTTTTCAGAGATTACTTTGTCTAACATCAGTCTGTCAGGAGATAGTGACAGAGTGAAGAAATATGTTAAAAATATATTTTTATACAACTTACAGACTGCACTACAGAAACTGCAGACTGCACCTTTAAATACTGTATACATTATTGCCGTTTTGAAGCTGCCTCTAGTGGACACAGAAAGAACTGCATCCACACAAATAACACCTTTAACCTTACATGTTTCTCTTTAGTGTCCACCAACCTTCCAGTGATGGTTTACCTGTTCGGAGGAGCCTTTCTTCTTGGATCATCCAATGATTTGGCAATTCTCGGAGATTCTCTTTATGATGGAAAAGAGATGGCTGACAGGGGTGGGGTTATTGTCGTCACTGTGAACTATAGAGTTGGTACGCTGGGTTTCCTCAGTACCGGAGATTCTCGGCTCCCAGGTGAGACCAAAACAACGGTAACAACACCTTACACCAACAGCAACAGATTTACCATACCATTTTATTTATAAAGCACTTAAAACAGCGACAAGGCCAACCAAAGTGCTGTACAAACAAACAAACAAACAAACAAACAAACAAACAAACAAACAAACAAACAAACAAACAAACAAACAAACAAACAAACAACAGGCAACACACACAATGAAGTACAAAAAATAGACATAAGAACATTGCAGATATAAATAAAACAACCAAAACACAGATCAGCTGGTGTTGAAAGCAACAGAATAATAGTGAGTCTTTAAACGAGATTTGAAAACTGAGAGGGAGGGGCCTGTCTGACAAGCAGAGGTAACTCATTCCAGAGTCTTGGTCCTGCTACAGAGAAGGTCCTGTCACCTCTGTGTTTAAGACGAGTTCCTGGAACTGTCAAAAGTAACTGGTCCGCTGACCTCAGAGCACGTGGTGGAACATACGGTTGTAGCAAATCAGAGATATGGGCGGGGGCGAGACTGTTCAGCGATTTGTAGACATACAGGAGAATTTTGAACTGGATTCAAAGATAAAAAAAGGCGTTCAATACAAGATCAACTGGACTTTATTTGTTACAGAAGACGTTTCGACCTCTATCCAGAGGGCTTGATCAATTCTATGAGCAGACTGTGTGCCAGTGGAGTTATAACAGTTATAAAGTCCAGTTGATCCTGTATTGATCGCCTTTTTTTATTATAACAGTCTTAGGAGACACACACCAACCTATGTAAATTGCAAGCTGAGGTAACACATACAGTACGTGTAAATTGACAAATCACACCAAAACAGTAGGGGTTTCTTGAGTTCTCTGACAGAAGACACACAACTGTATGTAAATTGACAAATTACACCTCACAACCCAACAGCAGAGGCTTCTCAAACAACTGGATTCAAAGATGAACCAGTGCAGGGAGGCCAAGACTGGTGTAATGTGCTCTCTTTTGCCTGTACAGTACTGTATTTAATTTAGTTCAGTTTATTTCTAAAGCTCCAAGTCACAACCAATGTCGTCTCAGGGCACTGAACAGAAACATTCATATACAAAAATAATAATTTAACATTATTTATCTGAGGAGCAGATTGCTTTGAATTGAATTTATTTTAATTTTAATTTAATGATTTAAGGTTAGAACACAGCAAGAGATATCATCAAGCATTAAAACAGCCACTCAGTTCTTTATTAATTTAATTCCCATAGAGCAAAGTTAGTTGTTACAGTGTAAACTAACCCAATCTGATTGACAGATCATCACAGCGAGGGCTTGAGATTAATCCTGTTTGTTTGGTTCCATTTGTGGAGTTCCCAGCTTGCCTGGGATCAGACGTGTCTTATCAGCGTCCCAGCAGGTAAACTGTTGGTTCAGCTGTTTCCCTGTAGGCTCAGGGGTTCAGGTGTCATGGAAAGCTGTGGACAGATCGTTTCCTCTCATATTCTCCTGCTGAGTCTTTGATACAACTAAATGTGGCAGAACATTCATGAAATACTACGGCTGAGTTGTACTCCACGAGATGGTAAGAAATATGTTCTCACTGAACTAGCGGTGTAACAAAAAGCTTTGCCATTTTGTTCTCACAGGCGCCACAAGCACCAGTCTGTACACAAGCTCCAAACCTTTTTCTCACAGTGGTACCGTACGCGCCGTGTGTTGTGTACCGAGTCAGAACCTCGTGTGTGTGTTTGTTCACGCAGAACAGTGCTTGAAGCTGAATTTCATTTCCACCGTCGGTTGTGCTAGCAAGTTGGATAGCTTTGAGGAACAGCTGGCCGAGGCTGCTAGGACGTACAGCCATCTTTACGACTGTTCCAGGAAAACTAAAGATGGTCAAGTGGTGAAAATCTCAAGAAGAGTCATTGTGCACAAAGAAGTTTGTCTGTCAGACTTAGGGTTAGGTTCATGGAAACGATGGTGGTCTCTTCATGATAGAGTTACCAAGATCGAACAGTGGCTGCAAGGACAAAGTGGACACCCAACATGAGGGCAGTGGGAGGGTGCTTCTAGGTATTCTGCACTGCACTTTCTCTTTGAGGATAAAATATTCATGCAAAAAAGAACAACCACGATTTCTTAACATCTTGTGGAAAATAAATCAGCCTTTAGATTTTGAAGTAGTACCCAGGTGTCCTCGTGCTCCTCTTAGGCAACTACGGTCTGTGGGACCAGCATGCCGCCATCTCTTGGGTTCGCAGGAACATCAGGGGCTTTGGAGGAAACCCGGACAACCTCACCGTCTTCGGCCAATCAGCTGGAGCTGCCAGTGTTAGCTTCCAGGTCAGAGGTCATGCATAACTTAGGATAATTTAGACTGAGTTTTCAAAACATCTAAAGAAACATGACAGTAGAAGCATCTGAAATCAGGAGTTTCCATTCTATAAAACCTATTTGCAAAAGTGAGTTTGTAATAATTGATATCAGTTTTGTTTGTGTCCATCTGTTAGATGCTGTCTCCCTACAGTAAAGGTTTGTTCCGCAGAGCCATCACGCAGTGTGGAGTGGCCCTCAGTCCCTGGGCCCTGCAGAAGAACCCCATGGCTCTCACCAAGAAGGTCCTCAGACCATTCCCTGCTGGACGCAACATAAACATCCACATTCACCTAATGCCCCAGCTCTTTCACACAACGAAATCCACAAACACTTTAGAAACATGCTCCATAAAAATAATTACTTCAACCGAAAACAGACTTCTTCTTCTTCTTCTTTTTTCAGCTTTTCCCTCTTCAGGGGTCTCCACAGCGAGTCATCCTCCTCCACCTCACTCTGTCCTCTGTGTCCTCTGTCCTCACTCCAACTACCTTCATGTCCTCTCTAACTGCATCCATATATCTCCTCTTTGTCTTTTTCCTGCAGCTGCATTTCTAACATCCTTCTACCAATATACCCACTGTCCCTCCTCTGGACATGTCCAAACCACTGTCCCTCCTCTGGACATGTCCAAACCACTGTCCCTCCTCTGGACATGTCCAAACCACTGTCCCTCCTCTGGACATGTCCAAACCACTGTCCCTCCTCTGGACATGTCCAAACCACTGTCCCTCCTCTGGACATGTCCAAACCACTGTCCCTCCTCTGGACATGTCCAAACCACTGTCCCTCCTCTGGACATGTCCAAACCACTGTCCCTCCTCTGGACATGTCCAAACCACTGTCCCTCCTCTGGACATGTCCAAACCACTGTCCCTCCTCTGGACATGTCCAAACCACTGTCCCTCCTCTGGACATGTCCAAACCACTGTCCCTCCTCTGGACATGTCCAAACCACTGTCCCTCCTCTGGACATGTCCAAACCACTGTCCCTCCTCTGGACATGTCCAAACCACTGTCCCTCCTCTGGACATGTCCAAACCACTGTCCCTCCTCTGGACATGTCCAAACCACTGTCCCTCCTCTGGACATGTCCAAACCACTGTCCCTCCTCTGGACATGTCCAAACCACTGTCCCTCCTCTGGACATGTCCAAACCACTGTCCCTCCTCTGGACATGTCCAAACCACTGTCCCTCCTCTGGACATGTCCAAACCACTGTCCCTCCTCTGGACATGTCCAAACCATCTCAGTGTGTCCTCTCTAACTTTATCTCCCAGTTGTTCAACATGTGCTGTACCTCTGATGATCTCATTCCTGATCTTATCCATCCTTGTCACTCCTAAGGAGAACCTCAACATCTTCATTTCTGACACTTCCAGTTCTGTCTCCTGTCTTTTTGTCCATGTCTCTGTCTCCTGTCTTTTTGTCCATGTCTCTGTCTCCTGTCTTTTTGTCCATGTCTCTGTCTCCTGTCTTTTTGTCCATGTCTCTGTCTCCTGTCTTTTTGTCCATGTCTCTGTCTCCTGTCTTTTTGTCCATGTCTCTGTCTCCTGTCTTTTTGTCCATGTCTCTGTCTCCTGTCTTTTTGTCCATGTCTCTGTCTCCTGTCTTTTTGTCCATGTCTCTGTCTCCTGTCTTTTTGTCCATGTCTCTGTCTCCTGTCTTTTTGTCCATGTCTCTGTCTCCTGTCTTTTTGTCTGTCTCTGTCTCCTGTCTTTTTGTCTATGTCTCTGTCTCCTGTCTTTTTGTCCATGTCTCTGTCTCCTGTCTTTTTGTCTATGTCTCTGTCTCCTGTCTTTTTGTCTATGTCTCTGTCTCCTGTCTTTTTGTCCATGTCTCTGTCTCCTGTCTTTTTGTCTATGTCTCTGTCTCCTGTCTTTTTGTCCATGTCTCTGTCTCCTGTCTTTTTGTCCATGTCTCTGTCTCCTGTCTTTTTGTCCATGTCTCTGTCTCCTGTCTTTTTGTCCATGTCTCTGTCTCCTGTCTTTTTGTCCATGTCTCTGTCTCCTGTCTTTTTGTCCATGTCTCTGTCTCCTGTCTTTTTGTCCATGTCTCTGTCTCCTGTCTTTTTGTCCATGTCTCTGTCTCCTGTCTTTTTGTCCATGTCTCTGTCTCCAGACCATACAACATAGCTGGTCTCACCACTGTCTTGTAAACTTTGACCTTTGACCTTTGCTGACACCTTTTTGTCACAAATCACTCCTGAAACTTTTCTCCATCACTCCATCCTGCCTGGACTCTCTTCTTCACCTCTTTACCACATTCCCCATTTTCCTGGACAGTGGACCCCAAGTCCTTGAAGTCCTGCACCTTTGTGACCTCTGACCCTTGTAGCCTCACTGTTCCACCTCCTCCCTCTCATTCACACACATGTACTCTGTCTTACTACGACTGACTTTCATTCCTCTTCTTTCAAGTGAATACCTCCACCTCTCCAAGTTCTCTTCCACCTGTTCCCTGTTCTCACCACATATAAGAGCTGTAAGAATTATCACTAGAAAACATTACCGTCATCCATCAAGTACATTATTTTATCAACTAAAGTTATTGAAGTTCCATGATTTGGTAGACTATAATATTTTATCAGTTATGTATAGGGCTCAAAATAATGCATTACCTTTAAATATCCAAATGCATTTTGTTAAAAGACAAAGTTGTTATAATCTTAAGGGGACAGAGTTGTTTGTAAAACCACAATTCAGAACCAGTTTGAAGGGACGTTCTACCTCAATCCAGGGAATTAGATTATGGAATGGCTTGGAGAATGTAGTTAAAAATGCCAAGTCAATGTTTACATTTAAAAAAATGATCAAAACAAATGTGTTAAAAAAATATATGTGAAATAACGTAATGTGTATTGTATTAGTTAGAAAATTAGAAAGAGTTAGTCATTTTGTACTGTTAGTTAGAAAATTAAAAAGAGTTAGTAATTTTGTACTGTTGGTTGAAGAATATTATTGTTTAACCTGATTGTTGGAAAAAGTTGGTTGAAGATTATTATTGTTTACATGGTTTGACTACTGTTGTTTAATCTGATTGTTGGAGATAAGGGGCAGATATAATAAGATTTATTCTTCTTTCTGCCACCTTTCATTTTTTTACATTTTGTACACTATCATTATGAGATTGCCTTGTATTGTTTCTTTTGTAAAAAAATGAACAAATTTAATAAACATAAACATAAACCTATCACAATGTCATCTGCAAACATCATAGTCCATGGGGATTCCTGCCTGACCTCATCTGTTAGTCGGTCCATCACCAGAACAAACAAGAAGGGGCTCAGAGCCGATCCTTGATGCACTCCCACCTCCACCTTGAAGCTATCTGTCACTCCTACAGCACATCTCACCACTGTCCTGCTGTCCTCATACATGTCCTGCTGTCCTCATACATGTCCTGCTGTCTTCATACATGTCCTGCTGTCCTCATACATGTCCTGCTG